>LBNU01032163.1:83150-98731 GCA_014162995.1 Artemisia annua | reverse complement strand
AAGTCTTGGTTTGGCATCAGGCTTGGCCATTAGGTATTTTAAGGCTGAATGGTCCGTATTCACTATGCATTTCTTTAAAAGAAGATATGGTCGAAATTTTTCAAAAGCATAAATGACTGCCAACATCTCTTTTTCAGTCGTGGTGTAATGAAACTGAGCGCTATTCATGGTTTTGCTTGCATAGTGTATAGGCCGAAAATATTTGTCCTTTCGTTGCCCCAGGACTGCCCCAATTGCATAATCACTAGCATCACACATTAATTCAAAGGGCAAATCCCAATCGGGGGCAACTAAAATAGGAGCCTCCGTCAACTTCTTCTTAAGGTTATTAAATGCTTCAATGCACTCATTGGTGAAGATGAACGGGGCTTCCTTCTCTAAAAGGTGAGTCAACGGTCGGGCTACTTTGGAAAAGTCTTGTATGAAACATCTATAAAAGCCAGCATGATCGAGGAAACTTCGAATTCCCTTGACGGTCGTGGGATGAGGTAATTTTGCGATAACATCGACTTTGGCACGGTCCACCTCAATCCCGGCTTTTGAGATTTTATGGCCGAGGACTATACCCTCTTTAACCATAAAGTGACACTTTTCCCAATTCAGAACTATGTTAGTGTCTTCACACCTTTGGAGCATTTGTTCTAAATGGGAGAGACAAGACGAAAATGAATCACCATACACAGAAAAATCATCCATAAAAACCTCCATTGTCTTCCCGATCATGTTTTGAAAAATGGCGGTCATACATCTCTGGAACGTGCCTGGGGCATTGCATAAGCCAAAGGGCATACGTCTATAGGCAAACGTTCCGTAGGGACAAGTAAAAGTGGTTTTCTCTTGATCGGGAGGATCGATGGGAATTTGATAATAGCCAGAAAAACCATCAAGAAAACAATAAAACTCATTTCCTGCAAGTCGTTCAATCATCTGATCCATGAAAGGAAGAGGAAAATGGTCTTTTCGAGTTGCTTAATTTAGCTTTCGATAGTCGATGCACACTCTCCAACCGGTTACGAGACGTGTTGGAATAAGCTCATCATCATCATTCGTAACGACAGTCATACCACCCTTCTTTGGCACACAATGGACCGGGCTAACCCATGAGCTATCAGAAATTGGGTAAATCATCCCAGCGTCGAGTAATTTGATTACTTCATTCTTGATCACATCATGGATTTTTGGGTTAACTCTCCTTTGTTGTTGGATGGACGGCTTAGCATCGTTTTCAAGTAAAATTTTGTGGGTGCAAAAACGAGGATGTATGCCTTTGATGTCGGAAATACGCCATGCGATGGCATCTTTGTGCTTTTTGAGCATGTCAACGAGACGTTTCTTCTCCTCATCTTTTAGGTGTTTGGAAATAATGACGGGAAGTTTGTCGGTTCCTTCTAAAAAAGCGTATTCAAGATGAGGAGGCAATTCTTTAAGCTCAAGTTTTGGAAGTTTTCTTCAGATGGCTCGACCTGTTTGACTTCTTCAACAATAAGTTCCTTTGGAGGGAGAGGTGAAAATGGATCTTCATTCAAAAGTTGTTCAAGCAAAAGAATGTCTCCTTCCGGATCATAATAAGAATCATCATCATCGCCAACGAATGAAGATGTATCAACGGATAAAAATTCATCGACTTCTTCCAAGAGGAGGAAATCACCTCCTTCAAATGGAGTGAAGGAAGGGGAAGAGTCGGCAATTATGGGTTGAGAGATAGGTGGAGAATCATCAATAGAGGGCAGATAAGTAGAATTATTTGAAGGGGTGGAAGAAGAAAAAGTGGGATTGCCACTTGAAAATCCGAGTATTTCTTGGGAATACTCTTCAGAAAGTTCGTCAACCTCATCAAGGATATCGATTTTGCTTATGGTCATGGGCTCGTCGGTGGAAGAATATCTTGCTGTTTGATCCAAATTAAACGTAACGGCTTCGTGACCATCTCGCAAGGTAATTTCTTCATCGTACACATCAATCAAAGCACGCCCCGTCTTTAGGAAACCTCGTCCTAGAATGAGAGGAACCCTTGGATCGGGATCAAAATCGACGACAACAAAATCAGCCGGAAAGTGAAATTTTCCCACATTGACGATGACATCTTCGGCTATGCCTTTAGGACGAGAGGTAGAACGGTCGGCAAGCTCGAGTGTCATGCGTGTCGGAGTCAAAGGGGGTAACGACAACTTCTGCCAGACGGAAAACGGCATAAGGCTAATGCTAGCACCTAAATCGGCTAAGGCGAAACATTGAACCATTCCGGGAAAATTGCATGGAATTAAGAACTTGCCGGGGTCTTCAAGCTTTTCGGGAAGCTTTTTAAGGAGCACTGCCGAGCAATTCGCATTCAAAGGTGTAGTCGACATTTCATACAATTTATCTTTATTATTCAACAAGTTTTTAAGCATTGATGAAAACTTTGGCATTAACACAACAGCATCAGCAAGACTCAAATCAAAGCGAATGTCTTGAAACATCTTAAAGAACTTTTCCTTCATTATGTCATTTTTATCTTGACGTTTTTGCTCATTAAGACGAAAAGGATATGGAAGACTTGTTTTAACTGGTTCTTCTGGTTCAAAAACAATTTTCTCTTTTCCTTTAGAAACATTTGCATCTTCATTTGACGATTGAACCACCGGAGGTTGGATATTTTTGGTCCTTCCTTGGTGAATAGGAATTCTCGTATCCGTTGTCACCTCGGTTGCACGGTCTACTACCTTTGAAGGAGGAGTATAAGAGGTAGTTGGAACCGTTGGCTCTTTGTAAGAAACGCCACTGCGTGTTGTGATCGCCTTGATATCGCCCCTCGGGTTAGCGATCGTGTTGCTTGGTAAAGAAGTGGTACCCGAACTCGAGGGTCGATCATTTAAACGCTTGTTTAATTCAGCCATTTGATTAACCAACATATGATTCATTTCCTCTTGTTTTTTAATTTGTGCCTGCTGACTTTGCAAAAAGGTTTGGTTGTTTTGATTTTGACGAAGTAATTCTGCTAACAACTCATCCATGTTTGATTGATTTTGCACAACACCTTGATTCTGGTTAAAAGTTTGCCCACGGGCATTGTTGTTAAAACCTTGACCTTGATTTTGATAATTACCAAAATTAGCTCCTTGATTTCCAAAATTACCATGATTACTTTGAAAATTCTTGTTTTGATTAAATCCTTGATTTTGATTTTGAAAACCTTGATATCCTCGATTCTGATTTTGATTGACTTGATTACCATAACTTTGCACATTCTCTTGGGGTTGGTGGCGGATTATTAAAACCTGGTGGTGGTGCAAGAAAGTTGGTGGAACGGTAGCTGAGGAGATTGCGGTCTCCTTGGGGTTGGTATCGGTTACCACCCATGTTAGCAGCGTACACATTCTCTTGAGCGAAAGAACCGGTTGTTGGACATACGTGGTATGAATGGGGACCACCACAAGTTTCGCAACTTTGGTTAACAGTGTTGACGGTTTGACGATTGTTGTTAAAATTTGCAATAAATGCATCAAATTTTTCGTTAAGAGCGGCGATTTCAGGATTAGAAGTTGTGGTAGATCTGATTGACTCTCGTTCAGCAGCAGAATCCCAATGATTATGGTGAGCAGTCATATTTTCGATGAGATCCCAACATTCNGCAAGCCATTGGCCGTTAGGTGATGTTTTTGGGAACTGATAACGCTTATGTGAATGGGTTAATCCTTGAAGCTTATTTGAAAGTTAATAAGGCAAGAAATCAATAGAACGTTGTACAAAAGGTGGCGAGTTTAATAGATAATGAAGTTAAAATATGCTCTGTAAAGTTTTATGTTTTTATATGGATATTCATAAAATTGAATAAATAAAATTTCATGAGTCTTTGTTAAATAAAAAAAAAAAAAAAGAATGGAAAAAGAAAACACAATGTATATATATATTTATGATGTAAAATAAAGTTGTAATGATAAGTATCTAAATAAGAACACCGAGTGTAACTAGTCTGTGGGCTTTAGCCAATTTGGACTATGAAGGTGCATGTATAACGATCCTAGATCTAGGTAACGCTATGATGAGCACATGAATGTAATCCCAACTTTATATGTCTATATTTATGATGTATTCCAAAGTCTTTGTAGTATTTCCAACCCTCATCCTTCTTAGATGTATGGAACCACTATTTAAGTCTCTTGCAATACCTTTCATAAGTAATAGAAAATACTCACAGACTTAATCGTCAGTGTTAATGAATTTGAGTATCTATTATCGGACTATTAAATCTAATAGCGGAAGAAATAAGAAACGAGTCCACTATGAATCAAAAAAATTTCTATATTCAAATTAAAAGAATTCACTAAAGTCTAATAACCAATATACCATTTAAATAATTTTTTGTGTAAGTCTATTATATACAATGTAAATTTTTAAACAAAATTAATATTATAAAAGTATAAGGAATATAAGTGTAAGGGGTTATTTGTGTTTTTTCCTAAAGTTATTAAAAAACATGGAAACTTGTATTTTACACTTAGCTCTATATATTATTAAATCACATAGTTTTATATATTATTCTTTTTAGTTTTTGTACATATATAATTTTTTAACATTTTTATTCTTAATCAAATTTACCATTTTAGTTTGCCATCAATTACATTTTGCATTTCTTTTGCCAATATTGCTCGTTCGCCTATGTGGCAAATCGAGCTCTCTAATTGTCTAATTTTTTTCAATGAGGGTTCTACAACACTCGTGATGTTTTTTTTATTTATAAAGTAATAAGAGCTCAGTTTTGATGTTGAGATTCGTTAGGATATAAATGCATAAATCCAGTTTGATTTATTCTCGAGAATACAATTGATCAATTGCATCGGATGGAAATGGAATAATGTAAAACTGTTTTTATATCTTTTAAGTACAGAAATGTGGAGTTTATATTTTTATACATCAAAACCAAGTTTTAGTTGATTTGCAGATGCAGGAATATACGTTGACCTCATAATGGTTGATAATCAAACTGTAATGATGCACTAAGATTTTGGTAAACGGCGAAAGGTGAGGAACGAGAAACACACAAGTTAACTTCCATGAGTGGATAATATGGGTATCGATAACGTCAAGTAAGCGGTGATCTCCAATATTTTTGCACTTAGTTTGGGACTTGGTGAAAAATCAGACGATGAATTATTTATCCAATCGGTCACTTTTCTATGAATCGTGTCTTGGCTCTATGACCCTTAATCGTTATCCAAATTTAAGCAAAAATAAGAGAGCGTTCTATTTAGTTAAGCAGACGATCTCCGACTACTCATAGTCTGACAGATCAACTCGTAAATTTATATAGTCATAGGGCAAAAGATGAAGATACCTGTAGCGTGGTTATTATAGGGAATAATAATGAAGTTTCGTGATTAGTCCGCGAATCAGAAGATAGCTTTTTGTGTCTATCTAGTATAGTTCAAAGTTACGATACACAGAAGAAAAATTATTTATCTTTAAGATCGGAGATGTGTGGATTACATTAATTGCGTTGATTCAGAGCAACAGAGAGTCACACCATAATCCATGTTCTTTCCATGAAAGATGATGCAACTTGTACTTGCTCCAAGGCTTATATAGGTATGGGTATATGATGCTTATTCATACCAATTGTGTGTGAGCTCGTACTCATGATTAGATATATAGATATTATTTATTGACCCAAGCGAGAGAGACTAAGCAAAACTTCCAATACATACATCCACATGACCCTTTATCTGTTTATGACTGTGCAGGTATGAGGATAAATAATTGCTGGATGAGACTCATCACTTAATAGTTGCTTACACAAAAAGTTCACGTGAAAGAGCTCTAAGGTAGAGCATGTGAATAATAGGAGGTGCACATAGAAATTAGCCCGAAGTACAAAGGGTGTGAGAGCTCACCTTCACAAGAAAAGCATTCAAAACGATTTATGTCGAGTTACATTGAAACGCGACTAGATCATATGTAATTGAAGAGCAATACTCACACGATATCGAGCTTAAGATATGTAGAACCAATCATATTGAGTATTGATAATTACAGGCCGTCTCCTCGAGACAATTCGAGCAAGTGAGCACTTTTTATATCATTTCTCTGAATTTTCCCCTTGATCAATGTGTTTGATATGTCCCCTCAACCACATTTCCACAGCGCTTTTTCTCACCAGGTTTATCATTAATATGGAACTTAGGTGAGCTTTATGCTTTATTGACACGTTAAAGCGAACTTAGTATAATTTAAATAGATGGAAAGTTTATGTGTCCATATTTCCCATAAACTTATAAAGAATTTAGGGGGGCTTGATGATAGAAAGGAACCCAACCAGGGGGATGCCTAATATGTAACATACCTCACTAAACCTTAATTCCTATTTGTTATAGGTGGTTCCCCGAGTTTATTAGACATTAATAGTTTTATGTTGTTAGTTTTTTAGTTTTTCTTAATGTTGTAGTGTAATGTGGTCCCATCCCGGCCATCTCTGTTTATGCAAAAGTTGCTCTTTATTCAGTCTTAAAGGGCTTTTTTACGCCTATATATTAGTCTGTATTTATTTCGTCTATACTTATATGCTTTTCTAATCTTCATTTTATTCTCTCAAAGTTCTTATCATGTACTACTATTGAGATTCAACTGAAGACTCACAATAAGTTTCACCACCTATTTGCATGAAAATCGCCTTATTCTCTGTATAATATTTTGATGTCATACAATGATGTTAGAGCTTATTTGGAGAGTTTAATGTGAGCTTGGTGAGAATGCATATATATGTAACGTTTTATTGTAAGATCATATATTTAAATAGTTTACATATAAATATTTACCTAATAATAAATATAATATAATTAATAATAATAATAATAATACACTAATCCCCCAAAAAAAAATAATAATAACCAATATAATAAAATAAACAGGTTAGTGTGAAAAAAGGTATTTTACATGTTCCCTCGAGAGTATTTTCTCCCAGATATGATACCAAGGGAAGACTGACATAACAAAACATATTTTAGCTAAAACGGGCCCTCAACATATAGATTGAAGGTGTTTTGAATTAGGCCAATGTTACATGATCAACAACTCCCACTTTTTTGTTTTGTTATTTCAACACCTCAAGTTTGTGATGGTGAACCTACCATCAGTTTGTACAAATTTGAACTTGCAGTTGACCATCATCACTTGGCTAATTGACCTCAAATTTTTAATCCTATTTACCGAAATAAAAATGAGATTAGTAAAAAAAAAAAAAAAAAAAAAAAAAAAAAAAAAAAAAAGAAGTCTATTTGACAATGGACTATTCATGAAAGTTATAACATTTTGTATGAAATTTGTGACAAAAAGTTTCGTTTTGACCCATATACTTTAGCATTATCGGCAAAAGCCAGTGGTCCTGATCGGCTCGTCGTTTTTGAATAACAGTAGTCTCGCTGGTAATGTACAATACTTGTGTTCTGAAAATCAAAAAAAACGTTTGACGACGATAAAACTTTTTAAAGAATAATGTGATGTTGTAAAGTTGGTCGCGGATTACCAAGCGGTGAAGCAAGAACCACGGGTCGATGTCCCAACGAGGGTTGAAATTGATCAAGTTACTCAAGTCGTGAGTTATGTGTTATGAATGAGATTTTTAAAAGATTTTGTTTGGTTTTAATTATACTACAAAAACTTAATTGAAAAGTTAAACTAAGTAAAGAACCGAACAAAGAGAAATAAAACTAACAATTAAAGAAAACATAAGTTTAAGAAAGAAGTAAAAGAAATGTAACACGAAAGCAATAAAGAAAATGTTTTTGTATTTTTAATTAACGAAAAGAAAGTTGAACTAAGAAAGTAAAACAAGTAAAGGAAAATAAACTAAGTTAACAAGATTAAACGAAAATTTGACAGAGTAACGGTAAGAAAATGATAAAAGAAAAACTCCACTCGATAAACGATGGAGTGTAAATAAGCCTAGCTCGGCTTGGTAAATAACAAACGAAAACAAACTAGCGAAAAGAGAACCAAACTCGAGAGCACGGGACCAAACTTGCAAGATAAGACTTTGCCAAGATGAACTCGCAAAGGAATTGAATTGCTTACTCGCAATCCAAGTTGCTTACTCGCAACTGAAATCTTACTCGCTATTTTGAACCCTTACTCGCTATTTGGGCACTATTCGCAACACATGAACACTTACTCGCAGAAAAGAAGCTATTCGCAAACAAAGGACCATATTCGCAGAAACTCAAAAGTATATTCGCAACTTTGAAAAATACCTATTCGCTATTTTAGAAAAATGCTTATTCGCTAAACCACACTAAACCATATTCGCTACTTTTAGAGAAATCCTATTCGCTAAACCTAAAACAAAAATTACTATTCGCTATTTTGGAAAATCCTTTATTCGCTAAAACCTATTTTATAGAAATTATTACGTAAAATTTAGAGACTCACGCTAAAATAAAAAGAACTAATTTTTAACGTAAAATAAGCTTAAGGACTCAAAAGAAACTAATGTTTACTCATTAATAAGCACTCTAGAGGATTCAAAAGAAGCTTTTACAAGCTTTACGAGCTTAAATAAGCTCAAGTCTAATTCTAGGGCTTGTAACATGCAAACAACTTTTAAGCAATAAAAATGACAAATAAGCTAAAGAAAACTTTATGAAAACTTTTAAATAAGCTTAACAAAAACGTACAAAAGCTCTCACAAGCTACCAAAACCCAAATAAGCTCAACTCATGATCATAAGGCACGAAATAAGCTTTCATGCAAAGGTGGTGCAACTTTTGTGAGCTTAGTTGAATCAAAGTAGAAGAAAGAAGCTTGGATAATAAGATGAAAAGCAATGAAGTAAAGGTAAATAAGCAATACAATAAGCAAGTAAAAAGCTTTAAGACTTGAAAGAAAACTTTTGCATTAAGAAAACATTACACTACAACATTAAGAAAAACTAAAAACTAAAACATAAAACTAACTCTAAAACTCACCACCTAATAAGCACATATCAGTGACTATGACTGGAGTGACATGGCTGAAGAAGAAACAAATTATGCTTTCATTGCTGAAGTGAAGACTCAAGGGCATAACTTTGCTCTTATGGCCTATACTTCCTCATCACCTGGTTCTGATTATGAGGTATCCAATGAGTCTAATGACTCTACTTGCTCTTTTAAATCTTGTGTAGACACTATAGAAGAACTTAAAGCTAGGAATGACAGTCTAAGGAAAGAAGTTGAGTCCCTAAAACTTGATAACTTAGGTTATAAAGTAGGAATTCAAAATGTAGAAAGAAGACTTGAATATCTTAAAGAGTGTGTGTTAAAAAGAATGAGATTGAAATGCTTAAGAAAAAGTTAATAGAAGCAGAACAGGCTAGAGATGAAGCTCTTGCAGATAAAGATAATCATATTGTCAGAGTTGAAAAACAAAAATTTGCTTCAACAGCCATAGATCATACTATTCAGTGTCAATTAATGAGAAAAGGTAGTGGCATAGGATATAATGAAGTAGCTCCTCCAATAAAAAGTGCTTTTGCACTACCAGCTAAGGAGTTACAATTTTAAGTGGGTTAGATGTCAACAACCCTGTAGGTGAAAATAGTAATACTAATAAAAAAACACCTAAGGTTGCTAAGAAAAAGTTTTCAAATGCACCAATCATTGAAGATTGGGTGTCAGTTAGTGAGGATGAACAGGATGAGTCAACACTAAGTGACAAAAAAGAAGAAATTCATAAAGTTGATGAGTCTAAAATTAATCAAGTTAAGTTTCTGAAACCTGTGCTAGGTAATAATATGTCTAGGAAAGTTGTTGAGTATAATGAAGTACCTAGACATCATATGAAAAGGTTTAATAACAAGCCTAGGGGAAATCAAAGAAATTTCAATAAACTAGTTTCATGTAAATTAGGTAATGAATTTCAACTTAGGAAGAAGGCATGTTATAAGTGTGGTAGTTTTGAGCATCTCATTGCAAACTGTAAGGATTACCAAAAACCTGTTTGGAACCAACATACCAGAGTGAATCATCAAAACGTTTCAAAAAGGACTCACTCTCCTTCTAAAAGACAAATGGTTCCAAGAGCAGTTTTATTGAGATCTGGTATTACTAGATCCATTGTAACTACTCAAACTAAAAGGCCTTTTCAAAATAAAACAACTGGTCATACTGCTAGTACAAAAGAAGACTCTGCTGCTAAGGCAAAAAACTCTGCTGCTGTTCCCATAGTCATAACAGATACATTTGTTGGAAATCATATTTATGCTGTAAAGGCCTCAGCTTGCTGGAGTTGGAAACCAAAATCAAATGTTTTAACTAAAGCTTCCAACAACAGTAGTGCATCAATGGACCTTACTAAATATAAGTATGTTGATGCACAGGGTAGATCCAAGTCAGTGATGGCTTGGGTCAGAAAGAGAAACTGATTTCTCTACTTTTCATGTTCAGGGCAATCTACAAGATGAGCTAAAAGACAAAGGAATTGTGGATAGTGGATGCTCTGGACATATGACCGGAGACATATCCCAACTTGAAGATTTTAAGCCAACGGAAAATGGTGGATATGTTGCCTTTGGTAATGATGTCAAAGGAGGAAAAATTGTGGGTACTGATACTATTAAAACAGGAACTTTGGATTTTGAAAAAGTGTTCCTTGTAGAAAGACTAAACTTCAATCACTTTAGTGTTTCACAGATGTGGGACAAGAGGAATTTTGTTCTTTTCACTGATACTGAATGTCTTATCCTTTCTCCTGACTTTAAGTTTCCAGATGATAAATTTGTGCTACTAAGAGTCCCTAGATCTGATAACATATACAGTGATCATATAAAGAACATAGCTCCCAAAAGAGCTTTAACTTTTCTTCTTGCAAAGGCCACTCTTGATGAATCCAAATTATGGCACAGAAGACTTGGACATTTAAATTTCAAAACTATGAATAAATTGGTGAAAGGCAATCTTGTCAGAGGATTACCTTCAAAAGTTTTTGAAAATCTTGAAACCTGTGTTGCCTGTCAAAAGGGTAAACAACACAGAGTGTCTTTTAAGTCCAAAGTTGTGAATACTATTACCAAGCCTTTACATTTGCTTCATATGGATTTATTTGGGCCTATTTATGTGAATAGTCTAAATAGGAAGCAATTTTTCCTAGTTGTCACTAATGATTTTAGCAGGTTTACTTGGGTGTTCTTTCTAGCTTCTAAGGATGAAACCACTGAGATTCTTAAGGAATTCATAACTAGAATAGAAAACCTAATAAATCATAAAGTTAAGATAATCAGATGTGATAATGGAACTAAATTTAAGAATCATGCTATGAATCAGTTTTGTGTGGGTAAGGGTATTTTAAGATAATACAGTGTTGCTAGAACTCCTCAACAAAATGGTGTAGCAGAAAGGAGAAATAGAACATTGATTGAGGCAGCTAGGACTATGTTGTCAGATTCTAAATTACCTATACCTTTTTGGGCTGAAGCAGTGAACACTGCTTGCTTTGTGCAAAATAGGAGTAAGGTAGTTAAGCCTCATAATAAGACCCTTTATGAATTGTTCCATGGTAAAAAGCCAATGATAGCTTTCTTTAGACCATTTGGGTATCCCATTACCATCTTAAATACCAAAGACTAGTTAGTCAAGTTTGATGAGAAGGCTGATGAGTGTTATTTTGTTGGATACTCCATAAATATTAGAGCTTTTAGGGTGTACAACAAGAGAACAAAATTTGTAGAGGAGAATTTGCATATTAAGTTTGATGAGAATAAACCTAATAGTGCAAAAAGAGAACCTAAGTGGCTTTTTAATATTGATATGCTAACCAAAACCAAGAATTATGAGCCAGTAATTGCAGGTGTAGATACTAACTATGTTGCAGGTACAAAGGAAAATGTTTTTGCAGCTACAGATGCTATGAAGTCAACACCTCAAGAAGAGTTTGTTTTGGTTGAAAAATGGAAAATTGGTCCAACAATCATTCCCACTCAGGAGAACATAAGCTCACCAGATGATCACTCTCCCAAGGGAGATGGGGGGAAGGTCTGAAATCATCTAGTGATGCACAGGTGGTAAATGATGAGCCACTTTTGGATAATGTCACAAAGGAAACTACTTCTAGCAGTAGTCTGTCTGATTCTGCTGCTACGCCTAAAGACAACTCTGCTGCTGAGCAGACTGCTTCTCCAACAACACTTAAGTTTCCTACAACTGACACATAGGGCATATCCTTGGTTAATACAACTTCTCAAGATGATCCAGACATGCCTGGATTGAGTGAAATCTATGAAGATACAGATGATGAAGCTCTTGAAGGTGAAATTTTTGGTGCTCAAACTGATTTCAACAACCTGGAACTTAACATTCCTGTTAGTCCCACAAAGACAACAAGAATTCACAAGCATCATCCAAAAGAACAAATTTTGGGTGATCCATCATCAAATGTTCAAACAAGGAAGAAGACCAAGGAGCTGCTTCTCAAAGGTTTCTTTGCTAGATCTTTACATCAAAGAAATAGTCACAAAGATCTACAAAATTGCCTATTTGCTTGTTTTCTGTCACAAATAGAACCCAAAAATGTGTATAAAGCCTTACAAGAAGCAAGTTGGGTGGAAGTTATGCAGGAAGAACTTCTCCAATTTAGGATACAAGAAGTTTGGACCTTGGTTGATCTACCTAATGGGAAGAGGGCTATTGGAACAAAATGGGTTTTCAGATGCAAAAGAGATAAAAGAGGCATTGTGATTAGAAACAAAGCAAGATTAGTTGCTCAAGGATACACACAATAAGAAGGCATTGATTATGATTAAGTATATGCACCTGTGGCAAGGATTGAGGCTATTAGACTATTTTTGGCATTTGCTTCATATAAAGACTTTGTGGTGTATCAAATGGATGTGAAAGGTGCTTTTCTGTATGGGGAAATCAAGGAGGAGGTTTATGTGTCACAACCACCTGGTTTTGAAGATCCAAATTTCCCTGACAAAGTTTATAGAGTTGAAAAAGCACTTTATGGTTTGCATCAAGCTCCCAGGGCATGGTATGAAAAGTTGTCAACCTACTTGTTAGAATGTGGTTACACTAAGGGTAGGATTGATAAAACTTTGTTCATTAAGAAGAATAAAGATGATATTTTGATGATAAAACTTTCTCCATGGTTCTACAAGCAAAGCTACGTGTGAGGAGTTTGAGAAGATAATGAAAGATAAGCTTTCTATGAGCTCTATGAGAGAACTTACCTTCTTTTTAGGGTTACAAGTGAAACAAAAGGAAGATGTCATATTTATCAGTCAAGATAAATATGTGGCTGATATTTTGAAGAAATTTAGCTTTACTAATGCCAAGCCTGCAAAGACAACTATGGAGAAAGACAAGCCATTATTAAAAGATGAAGAAGGCAAAGATGTGGATGTCCATGTGTACATATCAATGATTGGTTCATTGATGTATCTTACAGCCTCAAGACCAGACATTATGTTCTCTGTCTGTGCTTGTGCAAGATTTCAAGTTACTCCCAAAGAATCACATCTTAATGCAGAAAAGAGAATTTTTAGATACTTAAAGCATCAATCGAAATTGGGGCTTTGGTATCCTAAGAATTCACCATTTGAGTTAGAGGCCTTCTCTGACAGTGATTATGCTGGAGCTTGCTTAGATAGAAAATCCACAACAGGGGGTTGTCAATTTCTTGGAAGCAGGTTGGTGTCATGGCAATGCAAGAAACAAACTGTGGTGGCAAATTCTTCAACTGAAGCTGAGTATGTGGCTGCTTCTAGTTGTTGTGGTCAAGTTCTTTGGATGCAAAATCAATTGCTGGACTATGGGTACAATTTTATGAACACCAAAATTCATATAGACAATAACAGTACTTTGTGCATAATTAGAAATCCTGTTTTTCACTCTAAAACAAAGTATATTGAGATAAGACACCATTTTATTAGAGATTGTTATGAAAAGAAGTTGATTCAAATTGTTAAAATCCATACTGATCAAAATGTTGCAGATCTACATACTAAACACTTTGATGTGGGTAGGTTTCAATATTTAATTGCAAGTATTGGAATGATCAATCTTTAGAAAACTTATCTCTCTGTGTTTTTGTAAAGTTTTGCAAAAGTAAATGTGCTGTTATTGATCTTAAAAGTTGGTTGTCATTGCTAAATGTGGAAAATGCTGCTAAGTCTACTCTGCTGCTATTGGAAACTCTGCTGCTGAGTTAGATTTTGCTAGTGTGAACTTGTATATTTTGTGGTTTTGGACTAACATTTTGCATGTTAATATGAATGAGTTTGCTGTATGCACAAGACAACAATTCAACATAACAGTAAATTTTTATTCCATAATCAAAGATGCAGATTACAAGAAAGTTCAACAAAACACAAAAAGTCTACATCGCAGGATTCCTAACAAGACTACTTCATGGGTCCTTTCCCTTTGTCCTTAGGATCCGGCATATTCCTATGTACTCCCCTGGCTTGCATCTTCTCATCCCACAACCTTGGGAAAGCAAGCCCCAACACAACCTTGAGGGGAGGTTCCCTTGATGACTTGGATGGCTCAGGCACTGGTATTGGACTCAGTGATGCCATGGCTGCTTCAAGAGCCTGTGCAAGAGCATTGGGAAGTTTCTTAGCAAGTTCAGAGGTTTCTTCTCCATGGGCAGACCTTGATGTTCCCTCACCTCTTCTATTTGTGGGAGATTGGTATCTGGAATGATATGGGAGGATGGCAACATTAATGTCATGCTTGAACTTCCGGGCTTGTTCTTTAGTCCTCATTCTTCTATGAGGAGGACGATATGGTGGAAGATATGGTGGACATGGCATGGTGTCAATTGGTGCTGATGATGTACCCTCTGATCAGCTCGAAGGATCACCCTTCGGTACTGATCGAAACTTACATGATCGAAGGCTCTAGCTAGCCTCCTAAAACCTTCTTGGGCGTAAAACTAATCTCTCATGATCTAGTTACCAGCTGGGAATCACCAAACGAAGGAATAAGCCCTTCGGGGTACTCTCCAACGAACATAAGACAGAAAGAGGGCAAGACCAAGTCTTGCCCACGTCCCCTGTCTTATCCATGTTTTCTCTTCCTCTTTGACTGACCCAGTAATTCAGGAGGAGTGGACATCAAACCATAGCGGTTAGCCATAAAATCGTGGGACGCCCCCATGATCTCCTATAAACGTGGAAACACTCCCCAAGGCTGTTTTCTTCCCCTATAAATAGTCTTGGACGAGTTTCAGTTCTGGTATGAAATCTCTCACCTTACTTTACTACATTTACACTTAAATTCTCATACCGATTACTTATTCACACGCCGGAGGTGGTTCGCAGGGTCCAACCCCTGCGCAATCACTTAACGTAGTGTTTTAGTATTTCTTATTTTAGGTTATCTCCAAGCTTGGCGTAATCCCAACACCCCTCATTTCCTTTGTGTTGACATAAATAATGCATAAAAACGTTATTTATATTTTTCGATATCTCTACGTCTTGATGATCACAAAATGTAAAATCATTAAGCGTAAGATTACTACGTAAACAAGTATTAAGCTAGTTTATTTCATTATATCCAACTTAATCACTTAAGGTATGAATAAACAAGTGCTTAATACATCTCATGATCAAAGGGGTATTTAATTAATTA
>LBNU01032163.1:54311-71369 GCA_014162995.1 Artemisia annua | reverse complement strand
CTCACGCAAACTCCCTATATAAAGATCCCATGCATTCCTCAGTCCATTTCACAACATAAACGTACCAAATAAAATTCTTACGTGAAGAATACAAAGCAAGTTTGAGAGAGAAGATTGCATAACTTAAGAAGCATCCAAAAGTGAACCCAAGGTGGAACCAAGAAGCTTATTTTCGAACCTTGCTAGGAGTGAACCATCGTACCATTGATCCTTTGCTCTAACTCAGAAACCCTACGTGAAATATTAACTTCCTACCCTTTTGAGGTAAGATGAGCACATTCGAGATCCATGATCACACATTCTCTTTTCATTACTTGATTTATGCAACGTTACTTTACTTAATTAAATATCATTAATATAAAACATAAAGGTATATATATTATTCAATTTAATTGTCTATATACTAACAAATGGAAGGTACAAAGATTCAACGTAATATTAAACATGACTATTATTTCGGACACGTTTAGAAGGTCACTTGACCACGTATAATAGAAAAGACTTAAATTATTCTAAGTCTTAAACAGTTTTGATAAATATTCTTTGTCAAACACTTTGGTCTCGTTAAACCTAAATTAGACACATTGACATGATTTGTTTTATGACTGACCTCGTTTATAGCTTGGTAAACAATTTTGGGAAATACTTTTTGTCGAACCTATAAGGCTGATTAAGCTGAATTGCTCGACCCTTTATTGATCGAACCCGAGACTTAGTTACTTTGAAATTATGATAACGTTTGGACTTTCATTAAGCCCCAATAAGCTTTGGTAATAGCTGTCCTATAAGCTCTAACTCTTAATATTTTATACTCTAAAATTTGAGCCCAAGTTCAGGGCCAAATGTTACATAAGCCCATTGGATCGTTAATCAACTAATGGGGCCTTAGTTTGGCCGGTTAAGCCCAATTAGCTGAAATAAGTGGTTTTTTAATGAAATAAAGCTGTTAAAATAAGCTATTCTAAGCTACCCTGCAGCTTATTAGAAAATAAAATGTTAAACTTTTAATTTGGTAATTTTTGGACTAAATTTGCAAATTTTATAACGTTAGGGACTTAAAGGTGTAAAATTTGCAAACTTTGGGAGAAACTATCATTCTGGAAATTTGATTCTAAAATGTAAATATTGAAACTTTTGAGTATTAGGCTAAATGTGCATACTTTTTGGATCTAAATGATAATAATATTAATTTTGACTAACGGGTTAAAACATAATATCGTTAAGGTTAATAGTGTAAATTGGTAAAACTTAAAAGGGATTTCTATAAATATTATTTATATAAATTAATTTTAAACATGTACATATATAAACACAAAACTTATAAAACATAAACATATATATATATATATATACGTTATATATTCGTAATTTAACGATACGTTATTTATTCTTTTAAACAATGCATTTATTTATTCCATTGTAAATACTAATCTTTATATTTAACCATCGATCATTTTACTTACAAGTTATATAAATATATAACTTTGTTTTGAACATTAGGCATTTAAACAAACACGAGGATTCGTTCGTAACTAAATAACTAGTATTCGCGATAAAACCAGACTTAGACTATCAACTGAAACTTGCATTATCTTTTAGGTTGTGTGTGAGCCGTTGCCTAGCATCGTTGTGATTACAATACTACTACATCTACCGTACTACTAAGGTGAGTTCATAGCCCACTCTTTAACTTTTCCCGTGGGGGGGATACATGCTTAAAACTCGAACACAAAGTCTTTTATACCGGGTATTGAAATACCGTCAGGCCAATGTTATTTGCTTAAGTTACTATTGCCAAAAGTCCCTCGATCATGAACCTTAATCACTCTTGGAGGGTGAACGTAAATAAATGTGGATATACTATTTAGGGACTGACCAATCCCCGTTTGGTTGTTGGAGAAAACCACCAGGCGCACTTTATGTTCTTATAAATAGGTTATCGGCAAATACCTATCTTGAGCCTACTACTTACCGTCATAACTTGAGATTATGATTGGCTGTTAATCGTTGAGTGGTCATGAGCTTAAGGCAATAACTGGAATATTGATTTTAAACTTATTGATTGCATGAGATTGCAATACATTCTTTAACTTGTGATTCAAACTATTAAACTTAAACCTATGAATATCACTCAACATTTATGTTGACTTTAGCATGTTTATCTCAGGTAACTAAACAAGACGGAACTTGAAGGCACGGAGTGGGCATATAAACTGGCACGGGCTTAAATAAATGTTTTGGATACATTTCAAATAAACTTGTTGTTTAAATAAATGAAATATCTCCTGTCTTGAATATTTGATATTTTTAATGAAACTAAACTTAATACGTCACTTTGGGTCATTTTCAATAATTGTGCCAAGGATCCTCGAAGTAACACCCAAAAGTCTTCCGCTATCGTTATTAAGTCTTCCGCTGTTATTGACAACTTTTGGGGGTGTTACAAAAATGCAGGGGCAACCTACCAGCGTCTGGTAGACAAAGCCTTCAACAAGCAAATAGGAAGGAATTTGGAGACATATGTTGGCGATATGGTCATAAATAGTAGGACAGAGGAAGACCTACTCTCCGACATTCAAGAAACTTTCAACCAGCTGAGGGCTATAAATATGAAGCTCAATCCGAAGAAATGTTCGTTCGGTGTTGAAGAAGGGCAATTCCTGGGACACCTGATCAGAAAGAAAGGAATCAAAGCAAACCCTTCAAAAGTAAAAGACATCACCGACCTACAAGCCCCAAAGACATTGAAGGAGGTACAAAGACTAAACGGAAAGCTAACAGCATTGAGCAGGTTTTCGTCGAAGGGTGCAGATCGATCACTACCATTCTTTAAGACACTTAAAGGATGTATGGTTAAGAAAACCTTTCAATGGATTATCGAAGCTGAAGCTGCCTTTCAAAAGTTAAAAGAGTTCATGGAAATACTACCAACACTCACAGCCCTAATTAATAGAGAAGTACTGTATATGTACATTGCAGCCTCGCATGAAAGTATTAGTGTAGTACTCCTGGCAGAAAGAGAAAAGAGGCAAGTTCCGATCTACTTTGTGAGTCGGGTTTTACAAGGGGCTGAGTTGAATTACCCAGAGTTGGAAAAGCTAATTCTCGCTCTAGTTCACGCCGCAAGACGACTTCGTAGGTACTTTCAAGCTCACCCAATTATAGTACTAACTGATAAGCCCATCAAACAAATACTATCGAAGCCCGAGAAGTCAGGAAGGGTGTCTAAATGGGCCATCGAATTGGGAGAGCATGAAATAGAATACAAGGGGCGAAACTCCATTAAGGGTCAAATACTCGCAGATTTCCTAGCTGAAACCCCTTCCGGGCCAGGGAATGATAAGGAACCTCCTAAGAAGAAGTCTTCGAGAAATGAGAGTAGCTGGAAGTTATTCACAGATAGAGCCACAAGCTCCGATGGCTCTGGAGCAGGGTTAATGCTAATCAGCCTAGAAGGAAAAGAGTATACTTATGCACTGCGATTCGAGTTTGAGGCAACTAACAATGAAGCTGAATATGAAGCTCTGTTAGCAGGCCTACGCCTAGCTAAAGACATGGAGGTGCGTAACCTTTTGATTTTCGTTGACTCGCAGCTCGTCGCTAATCAAATCAAAGGTTCCTACGAGGCAAGGCAGTCCACCATCAAACAGTATTTGGATAAAGCAAAAGAAATCCTACAGGGATTTGAATCCTTCACCATTGAACACGTACGATGAAACCAAAACAAGAAGGCAGATGCGTTAAGAAAATTAGCCTCCATGGCCTTCGCTCACTTAACAAAAGAAGTTCTGGTTGAAGTGTTAACAGACAGATCTATNGGTTCCTACGAGGCAAGGCAGTCCACCATCAAACAGTATTTGGATAAAGCAAAAGAAATCCTACAGGGATTTGAATCCTTCACCATTGAACACGTACGATGAAACCAAAACAAGAAGGCAGATGCGTTAAGAAAATTAGCCTCCATGGCCTTCGCTCACTTAACAAAAGAAGTTCTGGTTGAAGTGTTAACAGACAGATCTATCCAAAGAAAAGAAGTATCGGATGTTATATCCGAGGAAGAAACCAATTGGATGACTCCGATCAGAGAGTACTTAATAAGCGGTATTCTACCGGAGGACCCAAAGCTTGCAAGGAAAATCAGAGTCAAAGCTCCTCAATACAGAATAATAGGAGACCACCTCTACAGACGATCCTTCTTATCCCCATGGCTTCGTTGTGTGGGACCTATGCAGGCTACAAACATAATAGCTGAAGTTCATGAAGGATCGTGCAGTCTACACGTAGGACCCCGCTCTGTTGTCTCCAAAATTATGAAGTTGGGGTATTACTGGACATCAATGCATAGGGATGCAATGGAAATAATACATAAATGCGAGGCGTGTCAGATCCACCCGAAGGTCCCAAGATTACCAAAGCAAGATATGACGTCTGTCATGTCCGCGTGGCCTTTCTCCCAATGGGGAATTGACATAGTAGGACCTCTGCCGGTCGCACCAGGAGGAATAAAGTTTTTGGTCGTAGCTATCGACTACTTCACCAAATGGGTCGAAGCCAAACCCTTGGCATCTTTGACGGGCAGACACTTGGAGAAAGTCGTATGGGAACACATAGTTTGCCACTTCGGAGTCCCTCATATTATCATCTCTGACAATGGAAAGCAGTTTGCTGAAGGTGTGTTTCCTACTTTTTGCAAGGGTCTTAAAATAAAACAGTCGTTCACATCCGTGTACCACCCCCAAGGTAATGGCCAAGTGGAGGTCACCAACAGAGACATTATTAATGGAATCGAAAGAAGGCTAGGACGAAGTCACCAATGGTGGGTGGACGAATTGCCCCAAGTTCTTTGGGTACATAGGACACATCCCAAGTTGAGTCATGGGGAAACACCTTTCAGTCTCACTTATGGCAAAGAAGCTGTCATCTCTTCAGAGATAAGCGTGGAAACGGAGCGCATAATGAACTTCGAGGCCTTGAAAAATGAGGAAAAGATTATGGAGAATCTAGATCTACTCGAAGAAAGAAGAGAAATAGCCTCCATTAGAGAAGCTACGTACAAACAAAAGTTGGAAAAATACTACAACAGCAGGGTTCGGCCCTCGAGTTTCAAGCCATGCGAATATGTCCTACGACTTAACAGCGCAAGCAAAGCGGAATATCAAGGGAAATTGGGACCAACATGGGAAGGACCTTACGTAGTAGCCGAAGCCTACGGTAACGGAGCCTATAAGTTGGCAACAATCTTTGGGGATGAAGTTGACAGGACATGGAATGGCACCAACCTTCGTAAGTTTTACATATAAGACTTGTGGTTTTCTTTAGAAAGCTTGTTTACCTCAAGTTCATCGAATTCTTCTCATTTGGGGAAAGAAGCATTAATGGTAGGCGTCTTAGTATTCATTTCATAAAATGATGTAATCCTCCCTGCCCAATTAATGATATAACGTATTTCCCATAAATCTCTTGTTTCATTCCTTTACAACAAAGATTTATTCATCCAAGTATTATAAGTCTCAATGTTCGAAGGATGACATTTATGTCTTGTACATGACATCCACCATAATTCACATTGACTTTCCTAAAACGTCTATTGGCATTCGAAGCCATATGGCTACGAGGATAAAGATAGAGTGGGTCGCAACCCTCTGTCAGCAGTTAAATTATACGATTGCTCAAAAATCTTGGTTCAAAGTACACACAATAAGGACACTCCTCTATGGTAACCTTAGGTTGTACATTAATGTTATTACATAACGTTGAGAGAAGAAAGACATATATTGAAAGGATGAAATAAACATTACATGACAAGCAATATCCTTAAAATCATAGAAATAAAAATAAAACATGTTCGGAGGGGATAATAGACCCTCGAAATAAATCATTGCCAACAAGGCAGCATCTATGCATTCTTTGACGAGTGGGGATCTTCTTGATGAGAATGAGGATTCGCACCGGAAGTCCTCCTACTTGGAGATGATGGTTGAATCCTACTGGGCTTCTTCGACAACAGTTTCTCAATAGAAGCTTTTGGATCCTTGGTCACCTTCGAAAGAAAGGGAAAGTCCGCAGAAGCATATGTATCGCTGGCAACATCATATTCCTTCTCATGCGAAGGACGATATTAAGGAACCTTTGATAAGATTACGGGTTCCCCAGTCTCAGCAATCTCTTCCAGGGTAGTACACTTCCCATGGAATATAGCAGCATTTACTAAGTTACCCACTACTTGCCCAACCTCGTCACTATGATACACCTCCATAGCGATATAAGGAACGACCTTGGCCACCAAATTTTCCCTATCTTCTTGAAGACCTTCACATCGAAGGTTGAGGGTATCTGCCTCCTGTTGCAATTTGTTATTTTGATCCAAGAGTTGGTTCTTTTCGGAATTAAGACCTGCACACTTTGACTCAAGCACAGATACTCTCTCTTTTAGTCCAATCGCCCTGGCTTCCTCCATTTTGAGCCTACCACACTCTGCTTGGGCTTCCTTTAGTCGAGTGGCAAGCTTCATGGTGTTGGATCGAAGATCTTGCACAACTGGATTCTTCTCAACATCTTTCATAGCCCTGTTAAATTTCAACTCCAGTTCATTAATCAACTGCTCCCTATGTCCCTCTCGAGCCAAAACAATATTTAACTCTTATTTAGCATTTTTGACCGTATATAGCAATTCCCTTGTTCGGCTCTTAAGATGGTTATCTAGAACAGCTTGTCTTGTATAGCTTTTATCATGGAGATCACACAGTTGCTCAATTGACATATTATCTAGGGTTCCCTTCCAGCGGCCTGGTACAACACCTTCGATCAATCGGTGACAAGCCCGAGAATTGGCGAGTTCTTTCATGTTAGATAAACCTGCACATTGTTGAATTCGGAGTTGTTAAAAGCTANCGTATATAGCAATTCCCTTGTTCGGCTCTTAAGATGGTTATCTAGAACAGCTTGTCTTGTATAGCTTTTATCATGGAGATCACACAGTTGCTCAATTGACATATTATCTAGGGTTCCCTTCCAGCGGCCTGGTACAACACCTTCGATCAATCGGTGACAAGCCCGAGAATTGGCGAGTTCTTTCATGTTAGATAAACCTGCACATTGTTGAATTCGGAGTTGTTAAAAGCTAAAAGAAGTTTGTGGTATACAAGTCGTACTAAGTACATACCATGAATGTCCTCATCATCCAAGTCTTTGGAAGGATGGGAAACGGCAGCTTTATCTTGTGAACTCTTCTTCTTCGAAGCCCTAGATAGGAGGGTGGGAATGTCAAGTTTTCTCTTGATTGGAGGCTTCGAAGCCTTCATACCAGTCTCTTTCCTTTCGCGAACCCTATCAGCTATACCAGAAGTACCAGTATACGGCAGGGGGACATCATCAGAGGAAAGTATCTCCACATCAGGAATAGCCTCGATGGCCAAAGGTACCTCCTCAACATTAAGGGGAATGACCCCTCATTCATCATCGTCGGTTCCAGCACCATGGCATCTACGTCATTGTTGTTAACTGAGCTTGAAGGAGAGCCTACGTCATAGCTAAATTCCCTGGGTTCCTGGGGGATAAAGCTAACTTCCTTTGCACCACCAGATACGACGAAGTTCCTGAATGCCATTACTGCAATATAAACAGATACATAAATATAATCAGATATGTTATTCATCTATGATAAGTTACAAATACATACTTTGGCCATCATAATGGATTTCTGGAAATAAAGGAGATCCTTCCCAATGGTCACTAAGACCAGCCATAAAGAGAATAGGCTCCGGAAATGTTTGCACATCAGTAGGATGTCTGGCGAGGCGTTGGTAAAGTGGATCGTCTCGAACATTGAGAGGAATTGGATCGTTGAACCTCTTACGATCAAAACAGAAGGCTTCATTCAAAAGCGCTGGATATTGCGGAGGTATGATTGTATTTTGTAAATAAAAGAATTTCCCTTTCCAATTGGTTATATTTATAAATGGTTTGGTGATCAGCACGGGCACGTCTTCATCATTCCTCTTTGAAAGTGTTAACCAATCTCCTCCGGGACATAGATTAAGGAAACCTCGAAGTACATTTAGTGTGGGCTCATACCCATATGCCTTACACATTACTATGTAGGTAGTAATTTTGGCTAAGCNATAGTATTGGACAAGTTTCAGTTCTGGTATGCAATCTCTCACCTTACTTTACTACATTTACACTTAAATTCTCATACCGATTACTTATTCACACGCCGGAGGTGGTTCGCAGGGTCCAACCCTTGCGCAATCACTTAACGTAGTGTTTTAGTATTTCTTATTTCAGGTTATCTCCGAGCTTGGCGTAATCCCAACACCCCTCATTTCCTTTGATCCCCATAGAAGGCCTGATAGTGCATATTATTGTACAATCAGGTGCCATGATTGGAAAAGATTGACTGGATTGTGTGAAATATGAAGGAATTGATTTGATTAATGGAGGTGAGTTGGGTTTGATGTGTGTTAAATTTGGAATGGATCGGATTCTCCTTTTATAACGGATTAATAGGGGAAAATATTTAATGTGTAGTTGGTAATTGCCATTAATTGGGGATAATTAATGGAAGGTTTGAGTTTTGACTGTTTGACCGAGAAAAATCTTAAGTATAGTCAACTCTGCTGCTAGCCACATCACTCTGCTGCTAGTTGTTTTACTTTGCTGCTGGTTCTGCTGCTACACAGAGTTCTGTTGCTCAGTTTAAAAGTGGAAGGGCGGTTATGTAACTTCCTAAATCAGTTTAAAAACCTAATTGGATCTCACAATTAGTTTTTCCACACTCCTAATTGAAGTATAACCGCACCCTAACACTTCATTAACATCAAAATCAACATTCCCCAAAATTCACAAACCCTAACTTCATGGAGATTACATGCACTTGGGCCAGAGACCACAACAATATCGCATTTTTAGATGCATCCTTGGTTCCAGATGAGTTCACGGAGATGGTACACTTTCTTAATGCTACTTCAATTAGGTATGCATTAACTGTGAACCCAACTATCTTTCAATCTTACATTAAACAGTTCTGGCTTATTGCAAATGTCAAAACTAACAATGGGGAAACACAGATTAGGGCCATGGTGGATAATCAAAAGGTCCTGGTCACTGAATCATCTATTAGAGAGATTCTTCTCTTTAATGATGAGGATGCGCCTAAGGTTCTTGTTAAAACTGATATTTTTGAAGGTTTACATGCTCTGGGATATGAGAGGAAAAATGATGGTTTAAAATTTCAAAAAGGTCTTCTCTGTTCTCAGTACAAATTTTTGGTCCATAATCTCTTACATTGTTTGAGTTCTAAAACATCTGGGTGGAATGAGTTCAGTGCACCCATAGCCTCTGCTATGGTGTGTCTGTGCAATGGAAACCCATTTAATTTTTCAAACTTGATTTTAGAGGGTATGGCAAAATCAATAAGGGAAAAAGGAACATCTTTGCTTTATCCTAGATTTGTTCAATTATTTGTGGAAAACCAGATTTCTAAAGTAAGAACACACAAGGCTACTGATGCGCGTGGGATTGCGACCACGCAACAGGTTTTACCTCTCAAGGGATCTTGAGAAGCTTGCAATCCCACCAGGCAGTGTACCTGGTCGGTGTAGTATAGTGTAGTGGTAAGTACGGGGGATTGATCGTTCTCTCACAGGGAATAGTGTTCGTTAGGATAGAAAAACTACTCTAAAAGGTCTAAAGGTGAAGGAAGATTATTTTTGTATTTTTATATTTTATGGAAAGCAAGTAAAATCTCGGGTTTTGGAGGAGTGGGCGGAATTAGTTGCTAGTCAACTAACCCAAAAACTACAATTGCAATAAAAATAAAATAACTAAACTATTGTGGTTGTGAAAACTTATATGGAGACAAATGTGTTTACTTAGATTTCCTTACTCCCTAACTATCTTTTACCGGTTAATTGGTGTATGTATTACTTGCGTCGATGACGGGTGTATTCCTTAACAATGCATGGGGTGGCATACATATCTCCCCAATTCTATGAGCTCTTATCTCCTCCTACAACTATGCGTACACATAATCATAGGGATTGTAAACAGTGGCTCATGCGTTAAATACTACCTTAATAACCTAGTATGCCTTAGTTACATGTTTCTTAAGACGTTCAAGCATGTTACCATATAGGAGTATTGCCAGTTTTCTTAAGCCTAACATTGATGAAACATTCATCCCAACAAAGTAATAACACACCAATCAACCAATAATTAATAGTTAGGTTTCATTAGATATAAGCAAACATAGGAAAAATCTAGCCTAGCATGTTAATTGAAAGACAAGCATAAGATATAATTAACCAACACATAGACATATTGATTAATTGAAGTGAGGACTTATCTTTAATTGAACATGAAGGATTCAAGGGTGAAAAACCCTTGAAAATACAGCCAGATTCGTCTTTAAGGTTTTTCCCAAACTTGTACCAAAAGTTCCACACTAATGAATGAAAAATAGAAAAGTATATATAGATTTTACATTCTGACGGCGTCAGGCGGCGTCAGGTTATAGGTTCTGACGCCGTCAGCTCGCCGTCATTAGGGTTCTCGGATGGCCTAGATTTACTTATGACGCCATCACTCTTTATTTTGCTCTGGGCCGTCACTCTTTAAGTTAACACCTGACGGCCTACATTCTCTAACACCTGACGCCTTCAGGTGTAAACATCTTGTTTTCTTCATAGGGCGTCTAGTGTAATCTGATTTTACTCCTTTGTCAACGTTGGCTGACGGTGTCACCTTATGACTCTGACGCCGTCAGGTAGGAAATCCAGCTTCTTTTGAGACTTTGTCGTTTTCTTCACTTTTATGCTCCAAAAACGTCCAAATATGCATGTTTTCCAGAATTCTTCTCAAAAGTACCTAAAATGAGAAAAGGAACGATTTAGGGCAATATTTGATCACATTTACTCGAATTAGGGCTTAAATGACCCCTTAAAACGGGTACACTTTTCGTCTCATCAAATACCCTTACACTTGAGATTTGCTTGTCCTCAAGCAAATAAGCTTTTATTCCAATCAACATATGAGTTAGGGGTCATTTAACACAAATATAAAAGTAATTACAACAAGTAGTCATTCGACCCTAATCATAATAAGCAAGGAAATCATACACTAGCACCTCACAAATAGTGTTTGGATACTCTCATCTCTCAAGTGTCATAGAATTATATCTCATAAATGAAAACAGAAAATATCTCTCACTACCTGTCATAGCAAATAGATTACCATAGGCTTGGGAGAGGATCAATTACTCCTCCACTAGGTGTAAGCACCTAAGGTAAACTATCAAAGAGGGCTTTCAAAGGGTTATAATGTAAGGTGTAGGGACATGATAAACACGGTTTGGTTGGAATAAAGGGTATTTTAATGGTGCCGAGTTAATTATCATGATCAAATACATGCACTATACAATGTTGCTAAGCCAAGACTCGACTCAATCTTAAGCTAAAAACAAAATAACAAAAACTTAAAAGAAACATAAAAGAAACGGGATGGTAGTCCGTATGTTTTTTCTACTTTTCTTTTTCTAATTTTTTTGTATTTTTCTTGATTTTTCAATTTTTTTTTCTCATACATTCTTACCCTACCATCCAAAATAATACATCATAGGGGCCTCGGTTCTCCCCTTACACTTGAACTTTTACATAACTTTACAATTACTATTCTAATGACTCGAATTAAGATAATTGAAAAACTTGGAGTACTTTTTAAAATATTTAGCACATGTGGGGGTAATAATGTTGTTCCTCCCCATTACTCCACTACACTAGTACTTTACCCATGAGTCCCAATCATCTCAAAGCAATATGTACAAGGATATGACTCGTCTTCGCAACCATGTAATTGATTAGATAATTAACAAAGGGTTTAACAAATGTTGTCACAATAATGCACTAAAGGTGAGCGCATACAAGGTAGGCTAAGGCGATTTGGGTGTACATTTAAGTGGGGTGTAACAAATTCTCACTTTGAGTAAGATGCTCAAAGGTCGAAATGAAAAGACAGGCTCGGAGGGGTGTACTAGGGGTATCGTGTACCAAGAATGGGTACAATGCAAAGGGTGTGTGAGAAGTACTTGACCAATGTAGCCAAAGTAATTATAACAAAAACACGGGTGTAAAAACAAAGGGTTAATCCTAATGCCTCTTATCATGTAGTAGATCTAACTACACGAATGCAGTCTCACTTGTGGATTTGAGATGGTCCTAATGAAAGTTCTAGAATCTAAGCGCTACCGGTACTCACATCATAGCATCAAAGGTGGATGCTTTTCCTACCAATTCTAGGGGTGAACCTCAAATATTTAGGGTGGAAAATTTTTTAGTGGTACGGTTTGTGCTAGTCATATAATTTCCTATCCATGAGACGCTCATTAAGACCAAAGTCTTACTTCTAAATGTTGTAAAAAATTTTAAATTAGCGCTAAAATTACCCTAACAAATATTTCTCTCGGTTTTATTACAAATTTATTATCAAAAAAACAAAAATCAAGCGCAATTGTATTCTCTAAGGTGCCTTCATTTACCCCCCTTACACTTAAACCGAACATTGTCCCCAATGTTCAAATAGAAGATGTAAAAGTAAATAAAATGAAAGAATGAAATCAAATACTCCCCTGATTCGTTTGATGTGGATAGTGAGGTAACATGGTTAGATCTTCTTCCAAGAAAGATGAACGCTCAAATCTTCCCTTCCAAAATATAAATCATCTTCTTTTCCAAAATAACCTGTTAACCTGAAAAAAAATAAAGGCCAACTTCGCATAAAATCGGCAGTATAATCTATAATAGGATATAATGCTTGTGGAATGAATATTTTTGCAGAATTGCTGGAGATTATAAGTTAGAGAATTAACAAAAACTTTTTATTTCCGGAAGAAAAACAAAACTTTCAAAGATTGCAGAAAATTATTGCCTGGCACCGTCAGGTTGTAACACCTGACACCGTCAAAAATGAACTGACAGAATTCTTATGTTAAGTTTCCGGAAAATTTCTGAAAAAACTATACCTTACTTCCTGGAATTCCTGCAAAAATTCATTATGACTCGATACAAGCATTTGACTCAAATAAATACTAATATGTATGTTAATTTACAGTGTTATGATTCATGTTCATTCGTTCTTATAAACCGATTTAGATTTCCCTTACACTTAGCTTTTGTAAAATACCTTTATATGTAGTTAAGACGAAGTTAAAAACAAAATAAAGCATTTTCACAAGTTAGTTTGAATCATGAATCAATAACAAGAAATATCATACATACAGAAACAAATAAAATCAAATAAACAAACAAACAAACACAAAAAGCTTGGGTTGCCTCTCAAGAAGAGCTTTTCTTTATTAACGAGTCTTGTAGCTAGACTCAAAGTCACTGTACCTCACGTGACTTCATCGTTGGTCTCGGTTTCTAGGTCACCCTCTTGTCCGGTTTTATAATCCGGTCCTAATTTCAAACAATCCTTGTAGAAGCCGAATATCCTTTCCATGACATAGTCTACTCCCCTAAGTCTATCCTCATCATTCCTATAGTAGACCGCTTGTTTAAGCTCCTTTTCAACGTCTGACAAGCTTTGGAATTGCCCTATCTTATATGGCATCTGGTAGTTCACTTCATCGGGCTCATCCTTAAATTTAACTATCCCTAAGGAAGGTTCATAAGTGTAATACCTCAAATTTTAAAACATGCAAAATAACTAAGATACCCTTAAGTTTAAATTTTATAATAAACTTAAAGAAATACCAAGAAAACCCTAGAAAATTAGAACTTGATAATAAATGATTACAATAAATTATGTATAAATAAAATGTGTACATTTTTGTAAAAGTAATAAATTTTTATCATATAAATAAATAAAGTTGATTTATATATGTTATATATATTAAATATATGTATTTAAATTAAGAAATAAATCCCAAATATATAAGAAACATGTATAATCTTTTAATTTCGACTTATCACAATAGATTGCAGCCCTAGATAAGTATTTTATCCATTATAAACAATTTATACACGTTTAATTATTTTAGAAAAACCTTAACCGACTCTAAACCTAAAGTCGACACCTCCAAAATTCCCTACAGTCGATCCAAGTTTTCCACAGCTTCCAAAGTATTTTTCCTGGTCTCTAAAAAGTTCAAAGAAGTTGAAAAAAATAGTGGTTCAAGTTTGGGTCGATCGTGTGAAGCTTGGGGGAATTGTTTGATTCGGTTTAAACCATCAAGAAGAAAGAATTATTCTGCTTTAATCCACACGTTCTAAAATCATTCTGGTATTTTTCTATAACTCTTAACATCATATATGATCTGTAGAAAATAGTATAATCGATTCATGCAAGCTAGTATGATCATACTAAATTATATAGATTATTAAACCCTAAATCGAATTAAATTATGAAAACTGCCATGCGAATTTTTGAGGTTTGGTTTATATTTTTCTCAGGTCCTATGAACATCATATAACATCAGACAAATAAGTTTCATAATTTTCGAGACCTAGAAACAATTTTTGGGAATTATTTTATAATTGGCTTATTAAGTAAAAAGAAAATAAAAGAAATGAAATAGAATTAAGGTTAGGGATAGGGTTTTTTATATAGAATATGATAATTAATAGTGTTTTAAGGTTGTAATTAATGTTAGTAATGATTGGGTAACTTAGGGTTAGGGTTTGGTTGTTTTTAATTAAAACCGATTTGTTTTTCTTAAATAGTAAAGGGTGTGTTAATTTTGTAAACATGTGGGATATTTTTTTATAAGATGTGCTATACCAGGGTTGAGTTGGGAAAAATATAATATGAGGGTGTCATGGTAAAATTTGCAACTAAAAGGTTTAAATGGTAATTTATGTAATCATATAATCCGATTTGTAATTAATTAAAATTAAGGGGTTAAACTTGTAAAATATGGAAGTTAAGGGCTGCTTAGTATAAATTTGATATTTAAGGGGTTGTTAGGTGTACATTTGGATAATTAAAGGCTTAATGCGTAAATGTGAATATTATAAGGATTAAATTGTAATATATTTAATTAATAGGTGTAATTGGTAACATTATTAAAACTAAAGGGTTGGAATTATAAACTTTGGAAACTCATGGATTAATTTATACAATATGTAAAATATATGATAATTCATTTAAAACCCTACACTATAATATATTTACATTTTAAACCCTAAAACAATATTAGTAAAATATATTAAATACTTAATCTAATACTTATGTAAAATTGGACTAATTATATGAATTCTTACTTAATAAGTAAACCAGCTAAAAATGTAAAGTTACTAAAAATGGAAAGCCGACTAAGAGGAGCAATCTAATTTAAGATAAAGTTATTAACGATAAAATGAACCATAATTCAGGTAAAGATATTGGAGAAGAAGTGAACTGTTCCTTTTGTGATCCTTTCCTTCTGATCTCATTGCTTTGCTAAGGTACGGATATTCTGACCTTATCTTTAAGGTTTCCTTCGTGATTACAACTTCTGTTATGAACTTTCTGTTTTGAAACCTCTGATTTGAACCTTTGCTATGAACCTTCTGTTTTTGAACCTTTGACATGAAAACCTTGCTTTTGAACTTTCTGATATAAAAATTATGTTTTGAACCCTTAAATATGAACCTTTTAATTACATTAGTTTCACTAGGCATGGGGGTTCCATGTCCGTGTCAGGGATGCACCTCTGACATGACTCTAGGGCAGTAGAGTGATGTTCTGCCACGTCCCTTTGATTGGTCTGCATGTGAATGGGTAGGGGCATATGGATGCATCCTAGATCTGTTATCTGTTATCTGTTATATGTCTGGTGATTGATGTTGTGTGCAATACACGTCCTTTACATTTCTGGGAGCTAGCTACTCCACCCATATGAGGACACCCCTCATTATTGTCTGATTATCTGAGAGGTCTCCCCTCTATATGTTTATGAAGATTTATGATTATGATATGATATGTTTCTGAGTTCATGGTATTATTATCGTTCTGACTCTGTTCGTACAGGTGACTGTATGAATTCCTTACCTAACCTACACATTTTTTTTATTTCCATATTATCCGTTATACCTAAATATGTTTCCTCCAAAATATAGCATTTGTACTTCAGCATTTATTTTTCAGTTTATTATTGTTATATCCGTTCACTGGGCTTTTTAAGCTCAGCCCCATTTTCTTTCACCGCGGCAGGTATTCAAGCTAGCTTTGGGATGGTTTCTGGGATTGAGAGTAGAGTTGAATTAAAGATTCTTGACCATAGTTATTTGAAGTAAGTTATTTATTTAAGACTTCCGCTTTTGATCTGTTCTGTTTGTTCTGATGTAACACCATATTGTTGTGACACTTTTACCCTTGTCGGGTTGGGGTGTTACAAAAAGTCATTCCAGAGACCTCAATAAATGGTTTTCCCAAGACTACTTGAGTTAAACTTGCATCGACTATTGGGCGGATATCTTCTACAATCACAAAGTCGGTGACATAGGTGAAGTTCCCTACATAAACCGGTAATCCCCTAACTCTTCCCGTGAAGTTACTAATCCATCCCTTATCAGGGAACACCCTATACCTAAGTTGATTTTTCACTATCAAGTTGTATTGGGCTCTAGTCATGATGTTTATGGGAGATCTAGGGTCGATGTAAGCCTTCCACACATGCAAATGTCCTATGTTGCATGGTATGTTGAGATTAGAAGGGTCGCCCATTTTGATAATCGGGTTACCTAGGAAGTATGGTGTCTCGGAGTCATCGAACAAATCCTTCTGGTATGCCCGTTCTTCTCTAGTTGGTAACTTATTGAAGTAGTCCTCCCCATCATCTACTTCTTCAATCTTGCTTACCCTACTTTCCTTATCCACCTCGACTTCCTTAACTTCATCCCTAGGTTCATTATTTTCCTCACTCCTATCAATTGGTCTAATAGTGACAACGTCGACGAAGTGGACATGTTTGGATGAAGAATGGTCCTTGATTTGGGGTCCGCTATTAGTGGTCCTAGCGTCCTTATGTGGAGGTGATAGCACTTGGTTGGTAAGGGCCTTCAACAAGTTGTCAATTTTATT
>LBNU01032163.1:37890-53504 GCA_014162995.1 Artemisia annua | reverse complement strand
ATTATCTAAGCAAAACACCAAGAAAAATCTAGCCTAGCATGTTAATTGAAAGACAAGCATAAGATATTAATTAACCAACACATAGATAGACATATTGATTAATTTAAGTGAGGACTTATCTTTAATTGAACATGAAGGATTCAAGGGTGAAAAACCCTTGAAAATACAGCCAAATTCGTCTTTAGGGTTTTTCCCAAACTTGTACCAAAAGTTCCACACTAATGAATGAAAAATAGAAAAGTATATTTAGATTTTACATTTTGACGGCGTCAGGTTATAGTTTCTGACGCCGTCAACTCGCCATCATTAGGGTTCTCGGATGGCCTAGATTTACTTCTGACGCCGTCACTCTTTATTTTGCTCTGGGCCGTCACTCTTTAAGTTAACACCTGACGGCCTACTTTCTCTAACACCTGACACCGTCAGGTTTGAACATCTTGTTTTCTTCATAGGGCGTCTAGTGTAATCTGATTTTACTCCTTTGTCAACATTGGCTGACGGCGTCACCTTGTGACTCTGACGCCGTCAGGTAGGAAATCCAGCTTCTTTTGAGACTTTGTCGTTTTCTTCACTTTTATGCTCCAAAAATGTCCAAATATGCATGTTTTCCAGAATTCTTCTCAAAAGTACCTAAAATGACAAAAGGAATGATTTAGGGCAATATTTGATCACATTTACTCGAATTTGGGCTTAAATAACCCCTTAAAACGGGTACACTTTTCGTCTCATCAGCTACTTATGAGGCAATACCTTTGGTACCCAAAATGTTTACTTTCTTGATTAAAAATTGAAAAGGTTTTTCAGGCAAGTTCACACCACTTTTGCCGTATATGGTGGAACTTATTCAAAACACTCAGGGTGAAGAGTCAGAAAACCCCACTGATTCCCAACACACACCCACTTTTGAAGGTTCCAATGAGGTTTCATCTCTACCAACTGAAAAGACCCAAACACATAGGACAACCTCAAAGAACATTGAGCAATCTCAGGCCAGTGTTAGGATGAATGTACCAGATGAGACTGTCTTAGGTGATGGATGAGACAGATTGGCAAGGGCTACCACTACTGCTACTAGCTTAGAAGCAGAGCAGAACAGTGATAACATAAGTAAGACCCAAACCAAGGCAACATCTAGTGAGGAAGATTCTTCTGAATCTGAATCCAATGATGGAAACTCTAGCCACAAGGTTAATACAGGGGGTTCAGATGATCAAACTAGGTTTGATACTGAGCTTAAGTCCAAAGATTCACCTCTCAGGGAAGGTAATACATCCCGAAGTGATGAGGATAGATCTGAAACTAATGAATTGATGGATGATGTTGTACAACATGTCAATGTCAATGATTCACCTCTCGGACCAGGTAATATAGGTCGAAGTGATGAGACTAGTATGAAAACTGTTGAGGAATTGATGGCAAAATGTACCACTTTGGAGACCAAATGCACATCTTTAGAGGAACAAGTTCTTGATCTCAAGAAACTTTCATCTGCTCAAGCTAAGGAGATTACTAAAATGCAGCAACAGATGAAGGTATTGCTCAATTTAAAGAAATCAAGATCTTCAACCTTCAAAAGATTTAAGAAAGTGGGACCTTCCAAGAGAATTAGATCCTCTACTCAACCCACTGCAATGGAAGAGGATGCTTCCAAACAGGGGAGCAATGATTTGGAAACTTCAGGGGAGGATAAAATTTTGGAAGAAACTGCTGTTGGTATGGGTACAAGGGAAGATATGGAGATTGACAGTCGTGATGGTGAAAATGTTGATAGGTATCTGGTTGCTGATAAAGAAGGGCATGAGGCTGTAATGGAGAAGATTGTGGAAACAACAGAGTTGGTGGTAGACAAAATCAAAACTTTGGAACCTGAACAACTTGTGAAGGCTACAGAGATAATGAGTGGGGCTTTAAAAACTTTAGGTGACACTTTAGAAGACTCTGCTGCTGAGAACGCTGCTGCTCCAGAATCTGCTGTTGCAAGTGTTGGTGATCAGTTAGTGGTTAATGAAAAAGATCAGGGTTCTGTTGCTGAAAACTCTGCTGCTTAAGAGACTGCTATTCAAGAAACAGTTGTTGATCCTGCTGCTAGTGCAAAAGGTGACTCTGCAGATGCACAGGGATCTGCTGCTGGATCTAATGATAAAGCTGCTGCTGAGGCTATGGTGATGCTAAGTAAGAAAGAATCAGTAGCACAATCAGAACAATAATCTCTTCAACAACAACAACCACCTTAATCACAACAACTACCATCTCAACAATCTGCTGAACAACAACAATCAACACCTACTCCTACACCTCAACCAAAGACACTCCCTTTGGAAGTTCAGAAGGTCAAACTACCTACCAAAGGAGTGACTATCAGAGAACCTACCATTCCAAAGAAGAAGTCTATTCAAATTGCTGTTGCATCAGATAAGGGCAAAGGTAAAATGGTTGATCAAGAACCTGAGATGAATTCAAGTGATGAAGAAATATTAACCCACATACCTTATCAGTATTGGCCCAAAGATAAGCAAGTAAAATTCAATGAAGATGCTGCAAAAAAGTTTCAAGAAAAAGAATACTTGATTGAACAACAACTTCTTGAACAAGAAAGACTTCAAGCTGAGAAGGAAGAAAAGGATAGAAAAGCATATGAGGAATGGGAGGCTACAAAGATTCAGATGGATGCAGAGATTGAACTCTCCAAGTTAGTAAAAATTGAAGAACAAGAAGTTCCTGAATTTGATGTTAAAGCTTGGATGAAGGTGGCTACAGCAAAGAAAAGAAAGGAAGCTGCTGCTGCAAGAAAGAAAAGGAAGATTCTTAGAGGACTAACACCTCTTCAGCAAAGAAAAAGTCAAGAGCAATATCTGAGACATGTAAAAGGTTGGAAACTTAATCAACTCAGACATTTCTCTGACTCTGACATCTTCAAAATGTATCAAAAGGCTAAAACAGAAACTGAAAGATTCACTGCTATTGGGTCAAAAGAAGATGAAGAACTGATTGCTAAGATGAATGAGAAAATGAGGGGTCCTAAGAAAGTTAATAAAGCTGAGAAAGTGTTAGAGGCTAAAAAAGTTGAAATGCCTAAAGTTGCAGAACAGGTAAATGAAAGCATATCAGAGATTAAGCCTACTCCTACCTATGAAAGCAAGAAAAGATGAACTTTTAAGAAAACTTTTGCTAAGAAAAAAAGGAAGGTTAGTCTTGCTGGCAGTTCAGAATTAGAGAAAGAGAATGAAAAGGAAGCTACAGAGGAGATAACATAAGCTGAGCAAGAAAGGTTGATGGCTCTCACCATATTGGCTACACGTGAAGAACCACAAATTTCAAATGCAGTCCTTTTGGCAGCTAAACATCCAATCATCTCATACACATTCAGAGTTAGAGATGGAAGTGAAGGGTATTGGGAGTTTAAGAGGACTAATGATCTGTATTATGGGTTTATTAGATTCTCTCAGATGCTTAACTTCATGGATAGGGATGATGTGTGTGATGTCTGGAGACTGTACAAAGAAAAATTTGGAGCTACACAACCAGAAAATGATCATGAAAACATAATCGATCATAACCTGAAGATAATGTTTGAACCTCATGTTACTAATAGAGAATGGATGGAAACGAGAGACAAAAAGGTAAACAGATGGTATTTATATCAATCTTGTGGAGTTCATGAAGTATCAGCTGGAGGTGTTACTGTGTTTATTTTGGTAGAGAAAGATTATCCTGGTTTTAATAACAATAGGATGATAATCTCTCAAATGGTGCAGAAAGGATTCTTAAAGCTTCAAAGACATTTTAAGTCAGATGATGTAGCTTGTAAGTTGCTGTAAAAGTATGAGCAGTTTCTAAATTCAATGAAGTACGTGTTTGGAAGCATCCTCCTGGTGTTTATTTGTGCTCAAGAGAAACTTGATGATTTGGGAGGCAAATATCAAGTTTAGGGGAGGATTGTTGGGTTTTAGGACTCTACTTCTGAGAAATTGTCTAAGTGTCAATTTGCTGCTGTATGCTGAATCTGCTGCTAAGGTACTGAATCTGCTGCTAGTGTAAACAATCTGCTGCTAAGCTGGAAAGTGCTGCTGGAAGAATTGCAAGACTCTGCTGCTCAGAGATTATAATAGAAACGTGTCTTGTAATTATAGTAAAGATTGTGTAAATATTCTATATGTTTAGAATATCTTTGTTTGTGTAAGAAGTCATTGTAAAACTGTGTAGGGTTCCTTGTCTATAAAAGGAGATCCCTAGGGTTATAATTATGTACGTGNCTCGGTAGAGTTAGGGGCATACAACATAGAATACATTCCGAGGAGTGCAATAAAGGGGCAAGTCCTAGCAGATTTCCTCTCGGAAACAAATATCGGAAATAACTCACCAACCTACTTCCAACAGCCTGCTCGTAAGCCAAGTGTAGATGAGATCGAACGTTGGACGTTGTACACGGACGCGAATCGAATCAAATGGGTACCGGAGCGTGGCTAGTGCTTATCAGTCCGACAAAGACGGAGTACACCTACGCCCTTCGGCTCAGTTTCAAGGAAACAACGAACAACGAAGCAGAATATGAGGCGCTGCTGGCCGGTTTACGAATTGCAACGGACATGGGGGTAAGAAAGATAAGGGTGTATGTCGATTCGAAACTAGTGGCAAACCAGATAAACGGTGACTATGTGGCCACTAACTCCAACATGATTAAGTACTTAGCTAAGACGAAGGAGTTAATAGCCGGATTCAAGCAGTTCTCGATCAATAATATTCCCCGGGCGCGGAATCAAAAAGCAGATGTGTTGAGCAAACTAGCCACGGTAGCGTTCGATCACTTGACGAAGGAGGTGCTAGTAGAAGTGTTAACTGAAAGGTCAATCGCGAAGAAGGAAGTGAACACCGTGGTGGAAGAAGAAGGGGATAATTGGATGACACCCATAATCAAATGTTTGGAAGAAGGAATATGGCCGGAGGATAAGAATGAAGCACGGGCATTGAGAATGAAAATGAACCAATACGTTATGGAAGAGGGAGTGTTGTTTAAAAAATCTTATTTAGTGCCTATGTTGAGGTGTGTGGGTCCTCTACAAGCAAATTACGTCATCCGGGAAATTCATATGGGCGCGTGTGGAATGCATTCGGAACCCCGAATGGTTGTCGCTAAAGCCATGCGGCAGGGATATTATTGGCCTACAATGCATCGGGACGCACGAGACGAGATCCGGAAGTGTGATTCATGCCAGATTCACGCGAAGGTTCCGAAGCTCCCAAAAACACCGATGACCTCGATAATGGCACCATGGCGTTCTACCAATGGGGAATGGATATTCTAGGCCCTCTGCCACAATCAGCCGGAAAAGCGAAATATGTGATAGTAGCAATAGATTACTTTACCAAGTGGATCGAGGCCAAGGCGTTAGCATGAATAACCGGAAAGGAAGTTAAAAAGTTTACATGGGACAACATTGTCTGCAGGTTCGGCCTTTTAAGGGTCATAGTTACCGACAACGGAACACAATTCTTAAATGACCCCTTCAAAGGAAGGTGTGAGTAGTTGGATATTCAGCAAATCAACACAGCGGTGGTTCACCCTCAGGAAAACGGACTAGTAGAAGCCGCGAACAAAAGTTTGATGAACGGTATAAAGACCAGGTTGGGAAGGGAGAAAGCCGGATGGATGAACTGCCCAACGTTTTGTGGGCGCATCGCACGATGCTCAATATGAGCAATGGCGAGACTCCATTCAACCTAACTTATGGAAGTGAAGTAGTTATACCAGCGGAAATAGGCATGCCCACTCATCGGACATTGATGGTAAGGGACGGAATGAACGATGAAGAGTTGTGCCTCAATCTGGATTTATTGCAAGAGCGAAGGGAAGAAGCCGCCATACGCGAAGCCAAATACAAAACAAAGGTAGAAAGATATTATAATCGGAAAGTTCGTCCGATATCCTTCAAACCCGGAGAGTTTGTCTACCTGAGGAATGAGGCAAGTCGTGTGGAAGACCAAGGGAAGTTGGGCCCCAAATGGGAGGGTCCGTACCGGATGACGGAAGCATATTAGAATGGATCTTATAAGTTATATACGATGGACGATCAAGAGGTGCCCCGGAAATGGCACGCTATTAATCTCCGGAAATGCTACTTATAGTTTTTATTCTGTTTAGAATTCCGAATGTAAGGCCGATGGCCACTATCAACATATGTTTATTAATGCAAATCTTAAATCATCCTTCCTCAGACGGAGAGAAAGGAAAATTTTCCATCATTCACATATTGCAAATGACTAAACGGAAGCACGGATGGAGATTAGCTACCTCCATCCGAGTACCGATGAAGAATTAACGATGAAACGTAAGACCCAACAGCGCCATGTCGCTAGAGGCAGTAGTGTAAGACCCAACAGCGGTAAGTCGCTACAGGCAATCTTAAAAGCACGTGTAATGCCCACAACGACGGCATACAAAACGTGAAAAAAATAAACTAAGTCCCGATTGCTGCCCACAATGACGGCACGCAAAGAGCAATGGAAATAAACTAAGTCTAAGACAACATCATACAATAAACAAACGAGTAAGATTAAAGGATAATGTCGGCCGTAGCCCCAAAAGAATATGCATTGTACAAGCCGAAGCTTCAAAAGAATATAATTACAAGTTCAATTGTCAAACGGCCCAAGGCCACCGGAAGTACATAATGACACAAAAATAACTAAGGATCTTAAGGAGGTTGATCGGAGGAGTTCTAACCAGAAGCCCCAGCCCCAACGGTATTCTCCTCACCGGCAGGAAGGATGTTGTTGGGTTTTAGGATTCTACTTCTGAGAAATTGTCTAAGTGTCAATCTGCTACTGTATGCCGAATCTGCTGCTAAGGTAGTGAATCTGCTGCTAGTGTAAACAATCTGCTGCTAAGCTGGAAAGTGCTACAGGAAGAATTGCAAGACTCTGCTGCTCAGAGATTATAATAGAAATGTGTCTTGTAATTATAGTAAATATTGTGTAAATATTCTATATATTTAGAATATCTTTGTTTGTGTAAGAAGTCATTGTAAAACCGTGTAGGGTTCCTTGTCTATAAAAGGAGATCCCTAGGGTTAGAATTATGTACGTGTCTGTGTTAAAAGTCGAATCACTTCAAGGTTGTAAACCCTAGCATTGTTAGAGTGCTCGTATTTAATATATTAAAGTGTTAAAGTGTGAAAACTTTGTTCTTGTGTTCATCTTAAGCTAAACAGTATATTCCGCATATTGTTTAAGTTCATTACAATTAAGTCAGCTTCTATATAAGATCTACTGCTCAACTGGGATCAACAAGTGGTATCAGAGCTTGTGATCTAGAAGCTGTGATCAAGAAGAACTCAAGTACACTCAAACTCTGTTCATAACCTCAACTGAAGTCATGGGTGATGATACACACATGGTTACTGCATCAAAGGTGCCAATGCTCAAGCAAGGAGAATATGAGCTTTGGAAGATGAGGATCAAGAAATACATGAGAATGATTGACTACAAGATGTGGAATGTTGTATTGGATGGTGACAAATTTCCAGTGGTTGTTGATGGGAAGGAAATACCCATCAAAGGCAAGGAAGATGATGATCAAAGGAAGCTAGAGATTAAGACTCATAGTATTCTCATGATGGGAATACCTAATGAGTATCAGTTGGACTTTGAAGGCTGTGAAACTGCCAAGGATCTTATGGATGCTGTTGAAACATGGTTTGGTGGCAATGCTGCTACTAGAAAATCAAGGAATAATGTTTTGAAGCATCAGTTTCAAAACTTCACTTCTTTAAGTGGTGAAAATCTTGATGGTACCTATAACAGGCTTCAAAAGCTTATAAGCCATCTAAAGCTTGTGGGCTGCACAGTTCCTAAAGAAGACATCAATCTCAAGTTTCTCAGAAGCCTTGCACCAGAATGGAGCATGCATACTGTTGTGTGGAGAAACAAAGTTGATTTTGACACAATGAGCTTGGATAATCTCTACAACAACTTGAAAGTATATGAATCTGATATGAATATCCCATCTAGTTCATCTACTTCATCCTCTGCTGCTCAAAATATAGCTTTTGTGTCCTCTAAAACCAATAACTCCTCAGACACTCACTCTGCTGCTTATGGTGTCTCTGCTGCTAGCACTAGCAACTCTGTTGCTGGTTCCAACAACAGTGATACTATGAGTGATGTTGCTATGTGTGCATTCTTGGCTGATCTTACTACAGGTACTCAAGTTCAAAATCAGGATGCTAATCATATTGATCCTGATGCTCTTGAAGAGATAGATTTGAAGTGGCAAATGGCAATGTTAACCTTGAGAGCAAGAAACTTCTTGAATAGGACTGAAAAATAGCTCAAGTATAAGCCTCAGGGTAACATGGGATTTGACAAATCAATGATGGAGTGCTACAACTGCAACATAAAGGGTCACTTTGCCAGGGAATGCATGGCTCCAAAGAAGAATGTAGAAACTCCCATGAAGACTGCAGATGAGTCAAAGCCTTCTACTGCTCTGGTGTCCTGTGATGGGTTAGGTGACTATGACTCGAGTGACATGGCTGAAGAAGAAACAAATCATGCTTTCATTGCTGAAGTGAAGACTCAAGGGCATAACTTTGCTCTTATGGCCTATACTTCCTCATCATCTGGTTCTGATTATGAGGTATCCAATGAGTGTAATGACTCTACTTGCTCTTTTAAATCTTGTGTAGACACTATAGAAGAACTTAAAGCTAGGAATGACAGTCTAAGGAAAGAAGTTGAGTCCCTAAAACTTGATAACTTAGGTTATAAAGTAGGAATTCAAAATGTAGAAAGAAGACTTGAATATCTTAAAGAGTGTGAGTTTGAATATATTGATAGAATCAATATATAGGATGGTGAGATTTTTGTTAAAAAGAATGAGATTGAAATGCTTAAGAAAAAGTTAATAGAAGCAGAACAGGCTAGAGATGAAGCTCTTGCAGATAAAGATAATCATATTGTTAGAGTTGAAAAACAAAAATTTGCTTCAACAGCCATAGATCATACTATTCAATGTCAATTAATGAGAAAAGGTAGTGGCATAGGATATAATGAAGTAGCTCCTCCAATAAAAAGTTCTTTTGCACCACCAGATAAGGAGATATCAATTTTAAGTGGGTTAGATGTCAACAACCCTGTAGGTGAAACTAGTAATACTAATAAAAAAACACCTAAGGTTGCTGAGAAAAAGTTTTCAAATGCACCAATCATTGAAGATTGGGTGTCAGTTAGTGAGGATGAACAGGATGAGTCAACACAAAGTGACAAAAAGGAAGAAATTCATAAAGTTGATGAGTCTAAAATTAATCAGGTTAAGTTTCTGAAACCTGTGCTAGGTAATAATATGTCTAGGAAAGTTGTTGAGTATAATGAAGTACCTAGACATCATATGAAAAGGTTTAATAACAAGCCTAGGGGAAATCAAAGAAATTTCAATAACCTAGTTTCATGTAAATTAGGTAATGAATTTCAACTTAGGAAGAAGGCATGTTATAAGTGTGGTAGTTTTGAGCATCTCATTGCAAACTGTAAGGATTACCAAAAATCTGTTTGGAACCAACATACCAGAGTGAATCATCAAAACGTTTCAAAAAGGACTCACTCTCCTTCTAAAAGACAAATGGTTCCAAGAGCAGTTTTATTGAGATCTGGTATTACTAGATCCATTGTAACTACTCAAACTAAAAGGCCTTTTTCAAAATAAAACAACTGGTTCTACTGCTAGTCCAAAAGAAGACTCTGCTGCTAAGGCAAAAAACTCTACTACTGTTCCCAAAGTCATAACAGATACAGTTGTTGGAAATCATATTTATGCTGTAAAGGCCTCAGCTTAATGGAGTTGGAAACCAAAATCAAATGTTTTAACTAAAGCTTCCAACAACAGCAGTGCATCAATGTACCTTACTAAATATAAGTATGTTGATGCACAGGGTAGATCCAAGTAAGTGATGGCTTGGGTCAGAAAGAGAAACTGATTTCTCTACTTTTCATGTGCAGGGCAATCTACAAGATGAGCTAAAAGACAAAGGAATTGTGGATAGTGGATGCTCTGGACATATGACTGGAGACATATCCCAACTTGAAGATTTTTAGCCAATGGAAAATGGTGGATATGTTGCCTTTGGTAATGATGTCAAAGGAGGAAAAATTGTGGGTACCGGTACTATTAAAACAGGAACTTTGGATTTTGAAAAAGTGTTCCTTGTAGAAGGACTAAACTTCAATCTCTTTAGTGTTTCACAGATGTGTGACAAGAGGAATTTTGTTCTTTTCACTGATACTGAATGTCTTATCCTTTCTCTTGACTTTAAGTTGCCAGATGATAAATTTGTGCTACTAAGAGTCCCTAGATCTGATAACATATACAGTGATCATATAAAGAACATAGCTCCCAAAAGAGCTTTAACTTGTCTTCTTGCAAAGGCCACTCTTGATGAATCCAAATTATGGCACAGAAGACTTGGACATTTAAATTTCAAAACTATGAATAAATTGGTGAAAGGCAATCTTGTCAGAGGATTATCAAAAGTTTTTGAAAATCTTGAAACCTGTGTTGCCTGTCAAAAGGGTAAACAACATAGAGTGTCTTTTAAGTCCAAAGTTGTGAATACTATTACCAAGCCTTTACATTTGCTTCATATGGATTTATTTGGGCCTGTTTATGTGAATAGTCTGAATAGGAAGCAATTTTTCCTAGTTGTCACTGATGATTTTAGCAGGTTTACTTGTGTGTTCTTTCTAGCTTCTAAGGATGAAACCACTGAGATTCTTAAGGAATTCATAACTAGAATAGAAAACCTAATAAATCATAAAGTTAAGATAATCAGATGTGATAATGGAACTAAATTTAAGAATCATGCTATGAATCAGTTTTGTGTGGGTAAGGGTATTTTAAGACAATACAGTGTTGCTAGAACTCCTCAACAAAATGTGTAGCAGAAAGGAGAAATAGAACATTGATTGAGGCAGCTAGGACTATGTTGTCAGATTCTAAATTGCCTATACCTTTTTGGGCTGAAGCAGTGAACACTGCTTGCTTTGTGCAAAATAGGAGTAAGGTAGTTAAGCCTCATAATAAGACCCTTTATGAATTGTTCCATGGTAAAAAGCCAATGATAGCTTTCTTTAGACCATTTGGGTATCCTATTACCATCTTATACACCAAAGACCAGTTAGGAAAGTTTGATGAGAAGGCTGATGAGTGTTATTTTGTTGGATACTCCATAAATAGTAAAGCTTTTAGGGTGTACAACAAGAGAACAAAATTTGTAGAGGAGAATTTGTATATTAAGTTTGATGAGAATAAACCTAATAGTGTAAAAAGAGAACCTGAGTGGCTTTTTAATATTGATATGCTAACCAAAACCAAGAATTATGAGCCAGTAATTGCAGGTGTAGATACTAACTATGTTGCAGGTACAAAGGAAAATGTTTCTGCAGCTACAGATGCTATGAAGTCAAGACCTCAAGAAGAGTTTGTTTTGGTTGAAAAATGGAAAATTTGTCCCATTATCATTCCCACTCAGGAGAACATAAGCTCACCAGATGATCACTCTCCCAAGGGAGATGGGGGGAAGGTCTGAAATCATCTAGTAATGCACAGGTGGTAAATGATGAGCCACTTTTGGATAATGTCACAAAGGAAACTACTTCTAGCAGTAGTCTGTCTGATTCTGCTGCTACGCCTAAAGACAACTCTGCTGTTGAGCAGACTGCTTCTCCAACAACACTTAAGTTTCCTACAGCTGACACACAGGGCATATCCTTGGTTAATACAACTTCTCAAGATGATCCAGACATGCCTGGATTGACTGAAATCTATGAAGATACAGATGATGAAGCTCTTGAAGGTGAAATTTTTGGTGCTCAAACTGATTTCAACAACCTGGAACTTAACATTCCTGTTAGTCCCACAAAGACAACAAGAATTCACAAGCATCATCCAAAAGAACAAATTTTGGGTGATCCATCATCAAATGTAGAAACAAGGAAGAAGACCAAGGAGCTGCTTCTCAAAGGTTTCTTTGCTAGATCTTTACATCAAAGAAATAGTCACAAAGATCTACAAAATTGCCTATTTGCTTGTTTTCTGTCACAAATAGAACCCAAAAATGTGTATAAAGCCTTAAAAGAAGCAAGTTGGGTGGAAGCTATGCAGGAAGAACTTCTCCAATTTAGGATACAAGAAGTTTGGACCTTGGTTGATCTACCTAATGGGAAGAGGGCTATTGGAACAAAATGGGTTTTCAGATGCAAAAGAGATGAAAGAGGCATTGTAATTAGAAACAAAGCAAGATTAGTTGCTCAAGGATACACACAACAAGAAGGCATTGATTATGATTAAGTATATGCACCTGTGGCAAGGATTGAGGCTATTAGACTATTTTTGGCATTTGCTTCATATAAAGACTTTGTGGTGTATCAAATGGATGTGAAAGGTGCTTTTCTGTATGGGGAAATCAAGGAGGAGGTTTATGTGTCACAACCACCTGGTTTTGAAGATCCAAATTTCCCTGACAAAGTTTATAGAGTTGAAAAAGCACTTTATGGTTTGCATCAAGCTCCCAGGGCATGGTATGAAAAGTTGTCAACCTACTTGTTAGAATGTGGTTACACTAAGGGTAGGATTGATAAAATGTTGTTCATTAAGAAGAATAAAGATGACATTTTGCTGGTTCAAGTCTATGTTGATGAAATCATCTTTGGTTCTACAAGCAAAGCTATGTGTGAGGAGTTTGAGAAGATAATGAAAGATAAGCTTTCTATGAGCTCTATGGGAGAACTTACCTTCTTTTTAGGGTTACAAGTGAAACAAAAGGAAGATGGCATATTTATCAGTCAAGATAAATATGTGGCTGATATTTCGAAGAAATTTGGCTTTACTAATGCCAAGCCTGCAAAGACAACTATGGAGAAAGACAAGCGATTATTAAAAGATGAAGAAGGCAAAGATGTGGATGTCCATGTGTACAGATCAATGATTGATTCATTGATGTATCTTACAGCCTCAAGACCAGACATTATGTTCTCTGTCTGTGCTTGTGCAAGATTTCAAGTTACTCCCAAAGAATCACATCTTAATTCAGAAAAGAGAATTTTTAGATACTTAAAGCATCAATCCAAATTGGGGCTTTGGTATCCTAAGAATTCACCATTTGAGTTAGAGGCCTTCTCTGACAGTGATTATGCTGGAGCTTGCTTGGATAGCAAATCCACAACAGGGGGTTGTCAATTTCTTGGAAGCAGGTTTGTGTCATGGCAATGCAAGAAACAAACTGTGGTGGCAAATTCTTCAACTGAAGCTGAGTATGTGGCTGCTTCTAGTTGTTGTGGTCAAGTTCTTTGGATGCAAAATCAATTGCTGGACTATGGGTACAATTTTATGAACACCAAAATTCATATAGACAATAACAGTACTTTGTGGATAATTAGAAATCCTGTTTTTCACTCTAAAACAAAGCATATTGAGATAAGACACCATTTTATTAGAGATTGTTATGAAAAGAAGTTGATTCAAATTGTTAAAATCCATACTGATCAAAATGTTGCAGATCTACTTACTAAACACTTTGATGTGGGTAGGTTTCAATATTTAATTGCAAGTATTGGAATGATCAATCTTTAGAAAACTTATCTCTCTGTGTTTTTGTAAAGTTTTGCAAAAGTAACTGTGCTGTTATTGATCTTAAAAGTTTGTTGTCATTGCTAAATGTGGAAAATGCTGCTAAGTCTACTCTGCTGCTATTGGAAACTCTGCTGCTGAGTTAGATTTTGCTAGTGTGAACTTGTATATTTTGTGGTTTTGGACTAACATTTTGCATGTTAATATGAATGAGTTTGCTGTATGCACAAGACAACAATTCAACATAACAGTAAATTTTTATTCCATAATCAAAGATGCAGATTACAAGAAAGTTCAACAAAACACAAAAAGTCTACATCGCAGGATTCCTAACAAGACTACTTCATGGGTCCTTTCCCTTTGTCCTTAGGATCCGGCATATTCCTATGTACTCCCCTGGCTTGCATCTTCTCATCCCACAACCTTGGGCAAGCAAGCCCCAACACAACCTTGAGGGGATGTTCCCTTGATAACTTGGATGGCTCAGGCACTGGTATTGGACTCAGTGATGCCATGGCTGTTTCAAGAGCCTGTGCAAGAGCATTGGGAAGTTTCTTAGCAAGTTCAGAGGTTTCTTCTCCATGGGCAGACCTTGATGTTCCCTCACCTCTTCTATTTGTGGGAGATTGGTATCTGGAATGATATGGGAGGATGGCAACATTAATGTCATGCTTGAACTTCCGGGCTTGTTCTTTAGTCCTCATTCTTCTATGAGGAGGACGATATGGTGGAAGATATGGTGGACATGGCATGGTGTCAATTGGGGAATCAGAATCAGAGAAATCAGAAGAATCAGAAGAGATATTAATGATTTCATGTTTTGGTGCTGATGATGTACCCTCCGATCAGCTCGAAGGATCACCCTTCGGTACTGATCGAAACCTACATGATCGAAGGCTCTAGATAGCCTCCTAAAACCTTCTTGGGCGTAAAACTAATCTCTCATGATCTAGTTACCAGCTGGGAATCGCCAAACGAAGGAATAAGCCCTTCGGGGTACTCTCCACCGAACATAAGACAGAAAGAGGGCAAGACCAAGTCTTACCCACGTCCCCTGTCTTATCCATGTTTTCTCTTCCTCTTTGACTGACCCGGAAATTCAGGAGGAGTGGACATCAAACCCTAGCGGTTAGCCATAAAATCGTGGGACGCCCCCATGATCTCCTATAAACGTGGAAACACTTCCCAAGGCTGTTTTCTTCCCCTATAAATAGTCTTGGACGAGTTTCAGTTCTGGTATGAAATCTCCACCTTACTTTACTACATTTACACTTAAATTCTCATACCGATTACTTATTCACACGCCGGAGGTGGTTCGCAGGGTCCAACCCATGCGCAATCACTTAACATAGTGCTTTAGTATTTCTTATTTTAGGTTATCTCCAAGCTTGGCGTAATCCCAACACCCCTCATTTCCTTTGATCCCCATCGAAGGCCTGATAGTGCATATTATTGTACAATCAGTGGCGCCATCCGTGAGACACGCTACAATTAGTCCCGTTATTTCCAAGTAGAATAACCAAGTCAAATATATTCGCTATTATACCGGCATGAATACAGAAAGAGAGATTACACCCCCACCAGGTTTCTCGTCTTTAACCCCTTTACCCGTAACTGACACCAACAACCTTCCGCCAATCACGGCCTCTACCTTTACTACACGATCTAACCTTGAAATAACACCCAACCACCACGCATCAACGTCAGCTAATCCAGAGCCCATCATCAGCCTAGCCTTCGTCGATGCTAACTACGAAGAGCTAGAGTCCTTGTTAAGGGCCCGGAGGAGGCAGGGTAGAAACACGGAGATGCGAAGAGAGCTGGAATACTCTAGTGATGATTATGATGAGGAGATCGAAATGGAACCGAGGCCTTCGGTCCCTAAGGCTCACCATCCCATACTGCGTATTGGGTCCCCTTTGAGCCGAAGGACTGGAGGAAGGAGTGTGGGCTTTGAAGGAGTCCCCGAAAGAACTCCCACTAGGAGGGAAGGAAC
>LBNU01032162.1:10335-40036 GCA_014162995.1 Artemisia annua | reverse complement strand
GACTTCACCTTGATAGCTATATTCTGGATTAGAGATGACTAGAAGAGATTTATATTTCAGACTTAGCATTTCATTGTTATTCTCTTTTGTAACCTTGTATTTCAGATTATTTTCCTTTGTAACCTTTGGAATTCTTTTGTATTACTTATGTTGTATGTCTGTATATGCTTTGATATGTCACCGTAATGTAGCACTTCTATCCTTGTCGGGTTGGGGTGTTACAGATAGTGCTAACCAAATTACTACTCTTGTTATTATTATGATTAGTTTTCTATCATTGCATCCTATCATATCGTCTGGGGGTTACAATCATTTAGGATCAGTGGGTTAAATCACCTAAATCTATCTTACACCTTGTCCTATCCCCAACTATTGTAAAGCTGAGGGTTCATCGGGTGGCGTGAACCTACGAAGATGTAAGAGTCATTAAGTACCTCTACTAACATGGAAAAGTCTATGGAGATGCGGCATGGTCAGATCTTACACCCCCTCTAACTCATTTAAGCGTATCGCATTGGTAGGTGGTCCTAGGGTTAATTCACACATGTATGGTGATATTGCTATCACCAAGTCACATCCCTATCGGCTTGGTTCCTAGGGTTAATTCGCCAAGCCTCCAAGGAACAACCAATGCTCAACGCTACGGGAACTAGAGTGTCATAAGACTCGCCATGAAAGTATACAAACAATAGACAATAGATGCGTAGAAAACTAAATCATAACAATAACAATTTCATAACTAGGCTAACACCAATAGGTGTTTAGCCACTCATATTCATAATTGCAGTAAAACAATGTTGGATTAATACAAATGTAAACATGAATCGAATACAAGACAAAGGAATTGATAAACTTATGATTGGTGTGTGAATCCTCCCTTGGAAATGACTTCTACGTGGCTAGAACTTCGTTCCTCCTGCTCCTTGAGTTTCTCCCAACTTCTGTATGGTGAAAAGTGAATGAATAACCTCGGAATTAGGGTTGGTATTTATAGGCCCGACTTTGCTACGGCGTAGTTGATTGAGTTGCTACGCCGTAGCCTTTATAAATCTGGACTACGCCGTAGCTTGATCAAGTGCTACGGCCGTAGTTTCTTCATTGGATGCTTCTACGGCATAGTTGTTAGGGTTACTACGCCGTAACTTCTTCTTTGGGCTCGTTAGTTCTTTACTGCCTCAAATTGGGATCTACGCCGTAGGTAGAGAGTTGCTACTCCGTAGTGCCCTTTATTGGATTTCTACGCCGTATTCATGGAGTGAGCTACGCCGTAGTCTTCATAAAACCTTGCTACGGCGTAGGTGGATGAACCTCTATGCCGTAGTTAGTACAGAATCCACATTTTCCATGTATTTACTCTCAAGTCCTTCCATTTCCGCGTTTGTTCGTTCTTTTACTCATCTTTACCCTAAAACCAAAATATAAACAAATAAGAGTATATATCCTTCATATGAATAGAAAAGATGAGCAATAAAGTGGGAAATTAACACTTAAATCATGGGTAATTTTGACGTTATCATTAGGTTTAGTTTTAGCCTAGTTTTGTCTAGTGAGAGTTTAGGTTTTAACCTAGGTTTTGGTGCCTAGTTTAGGGTCGTATGAGTGTTTAGTGACTAATATTAAGTCCTAGGAGGCTTACACTATGTGGTGGTAGCTTATGGTATAGATTTGGGAATGTTTAACCTAGTTTCCGGGAAGTTATGACCTAGTTATGGTTTTGTGCTTACGGGACTTACACCTAAGTTTTAGGGAGTTGTACTATGATCTAGGGAGTCTAATATTTCCTAAGGTTGCTATTGTAACTTATACCTAAGCCTTGAACACTTTCAAACTAATTCAGATAAGCAATTAGGGTTTTAAAGATAACCGTAAACACATAGGTGCAATTAGGGTTTTCTAATGACTATAGTGTACTAGAGTGATAGTTAACTTAGTGAAAATGTGTTTGTAACCTTTACTTGACATACCGGGATGTTTACATCAAGTAAACATAGTGGTGGTTGGCATAGGTGGATACGTGAGCTTGTCTAAAAGTTAGTTAGGTCATAGAGATATAGTAAAGCAAAAATTTAGCTCGGGAAATAGCTATAGGCATTTCTATCCTAGATTGTGCTTACTGAGGGCCTAAGTTAAGTTAGTAAGGCTTTGCTAACCTAGAGGGAAGTTAGTGGGTTGCTACACTCCATATTCCAGAAATCGCGTCCAAAGTGCCTAAAATGAGAAAAGAAAGGATTTGAGGCAATATTAGATCATAAAAACAGGACTTAGGGCTTAAATGACCCCCTAAAAACGTATCAAATAAATCCTTATCAAATACCCTTACACTTGGAATTTGCTTGTCCTCAAGCAAATGAGCTTTTATACCAATCAAAATACAAGTTAGGGGTCATTTAACATTAATATAAAAGTAATTACAACAAATGATCATTCTATCCTAGTCAAAATAAGCACGAAAATTGTACACTAGCACCTCACAATCAGTGTTTGGATACTCTCATCTCTCGGCTGTTATAAATGTATATATCACAAATGGAAACGAAAAAATATCTCTCACTACCTGTCATAGCATACAGATTACAATAGGCTTGGGAAATGATTAAAACCTCCACCACTTTGGTGTAAGCACCTAGGATAAACTATCAAAGAGATCTTTTAAAGGGTTATAACATTAGGTGTAGGGATATGGAAAAACATGGTTTGTTGGATAAAGGATATTTTTACTGGTGGCAAGTCAATTGTCTTGGTCAACTACATGTACAATGTGGCGTTGCTAAGCCAAGACTCGACTCAACTTAAACTAACTATGACCAACATAAACATAAATAAAAGAAACGGGGTGGTAGTCCGTATTTTTTTTTCAATTTTCTTTTTCTATATATATATATATTTTTTTTTTCTTATTTTTTTGAATTTTTTTTGATTTTTTTTCTTCATACTCTCTTGCCATACCATCAAAAATAATACATCAGAGGGGGCTCGTTCTCCCCTTACACTTGATTTTTTACATGATTAAAAATAAAGACTCGAATTAAGATAATCGAAACACTTGGAGTACCTTAAAACATTAACGTATCTATGGGGGTAATAAATGATATTCTTCCTCATTACTCCATAACACTAGTACTTTACCCATGTAATCAATTAGAAAATTAACAAAGGTTTTAAACAAATAACAATAATGCACTAAAGATGAGTGCATACAAGGTAGGCTAAGGCGATTTGTGTGTACATTTGGGGGTTGATTGTAAACAAATTCTTCCTTTAAGTATGATGCTTAAAGTTAGAAACGAAAAAGATAGGCTCTGAGGGGTGTGAGAGAATTACTTGACCAATGAAGTCAACATAATTATATTACAGGTTTAAAAAAGGGTTATCCTAATGCCTCTTATCATGTAGTAAATCCTAACTACATGAATGTAGTCTCACAAACGGTCTCGGGATGCATCACAAACAGAAGTTCTAGAATCCATATACTGCTGGTACACTCACAAGAACTAATAATGAATGCTTTTCCTAACAAATCTAAAGGCGAACCTCACATATTTCAGGTGGAAATATTTGAGTGGTACGGTTTTTGTGCTAGTCATACAACTCCTACCGATGAGACGCTTATTAAGACTAAAGTTTCACTCCTATATGTTGTAAAAAAAATTAAATTTGGTGCTAAAATTACCCTAACAAGTATTTTTCAAAGTTTTATTACACATCTACTATTAGAGGAAACAAAAATCAAGCGAAGTTATAGTTTCTAAGGTACCCAATTCACCCCGCCTTACACTCAATTCGAACGTTGTCCCCGATGTTCAGATTAAAAGATGTAAAAGTAAAGTTAAACGAAAATGAAAGAAACTAATACTCCCCTGATTCGCTAGGTATGGATGATATGGTAACATGGTTAAATCCTCCTCCAAGAAAATAAACATGCAAAGCATCACTCTTGAAATATAATCATCTTCTTGTCTAATATAACCTATTAAACAACAAAGAAAACAAACACAAAACCTCGCATAAAATCGGCGGTAAATTCTATATAAAAGTAAATCCTCGAAAGCAAGGTAAGATATAATGCTTGCAAAATAAATGTTTGCAGATTCATGGAGTTTTAAAAACTAAAGACTTTACAAAACTTTACAATTCCAGCAGAAAAACAAAATCTGGAAAAATTTTCAGAAAATGACTCCTGACGCCGTCAGGTTTTAACCCTGACGCCGTCAGAAGTGGTCTGACCGAATTCCTTATATTGTGTTTCCGGAAAATTTATGGAAAAATCTAAGTTTTAATACCTGGAATTCCTGCAAAACAATCATTGTGACTCGATACAAGCATTTGACTCAAACAAACACTACTATGCATGTTCATATCTAATTCTTATTGTTCATGCTCAATTCATTCTACGAAACAAATATGAGCTTCCCTTACATTTATCTTTTGAAAAATACCTTTATATGTAATCAAGACGAGGTTAAAAACAAAATAAAGCATTTTCACAATTTTATTTGAGACATGAACAATAAACAATAAGAATGAAACATACATACGGAAGCAAATAAAAACAAAAAAGCAAACAAACAAACAAAATAAAGCTTGGGTTGCCTCCCAAGAAGCGCTTTTCTTTTTTTACAAGTCATGTAGCTAGACTAGAAGTCGCTCTCTACTACGTGATGTGGGTAAGTTCCGCGTCGAGGCATATTTAGGATCGATTTTTTTTTTTATTTCCTATTCGTACGCTTGGTTTGGTAGGTACTTTCGAACTTTTCCCCATCTGGATCATATTTAGGATCATATAGAGTCATTTTTATATGTCATGATCCATCTCCATAAAAAAAAGGGTTATCATAATGCCTCTTATCATGTAGTAAATCCTAACTACACGAATGTAGTCTCACAAACGGTCTCGGGATGCATCACAAACAGAAGTTCTAGAATCCATATACTGCTGGTACACTCACAAGCACTAATAATGAATGCTTTTCCTAACAAATCTAAAGGCGAACCTCACATATTTCGGGTGGAAATATTTGAGTGGTACGGTTTTTGTGCTAGTCATACAACTCCTATCGATGAGACGCTTATTAAGACTAAAGTTTCACTCCTATATGTTGTAAAAAAAATTAAATTTGTTGCTAAAATTACCCTAACAAGTATTTTTCAAAGTTTTATTACACATCTACTATTAAAGGAAACAAAAATCAAGCGAAGTTATAGTTTCTAAGGTACCCAATTCACCCCGCCTTACACTCAATTCGAACGTTGTCCCCGATGTTCAAATTAAAAGATGTAAAAGTAAAGTTAAACGAAAATGAAAGAAACTAATACTCCCCTGATTCGCTCGGTATGGATGATATGGTAACATGGTTAAATCCTCCTCCAAGAAAATAAACATGCAAAGCATCACTCTTGAAATATAATCATCTTCTTGTCCAATATAACCTATTAACAACAAAGAAAACAAACACAAAACCTCGCATAAAATCGGCGGTAAATTCTATATAAAAGTAAATCCTAGAAAGCAAGGTAAGATATAATGCTTGCAAAATAAATGTTTGCAGATTCATGGAGTTTTAAAAACTAAAGACTTTACAAAACTTTACAATTCCAGCAGAAAAACAAAATCTGGAAAAAATTTCAGAAAATGACTCCTGACGCCGTCAGGTTTTAACCCTGACGCCGTCAGAAGTGGTCTGACCGGATTCCTTATATTGTGTTTCCAGAAAATTTATGGAAAAATCTAAGTTTTAATACCTGGAATTCCTGCAAAACAATCATTGTGACTCGATACAAGCATTTGACTCAAACAAACACTACTATGCATGTTCATATCTAATTCTTATTGTTCATGCTCAATTCATTCTACGAAACAAATATGAGCTTCCCTTACATTTATCTTTTGAAAAATACCTTTATATGTAATCAAGACGAGGTTAAAAACAAAATAAAGCATTTTCACAATTTTATTTGAGACATGAACAATAATCAATAAGAATGAAACATACATACGGAAGCAAATAAAAACAAAAAAGCAAACAAACAAACAAAATAAAGCTTGGGTTGCCTCCCAAGAAGCGCTTTTTCTTTTTTTACGAGTCATGTAGCTAGACTAGAAGTCGCTCTCTACTACGTGATGTGGGTAAGTTCCGCGTCGAGGCATATTTAGGATCGATTTTTTTTTATTTCCTATTCGTACGCTTGGTTTGGTAGGTACTTTCGAACTTTTCCCCATCTGGATCATATTTAGGATCATATAGAGTCATTTTTATATGCCATGATCCATCTCCTTCCTTAAGTGGTTTATTTCAATTCCATTTATGCTTTTTTACTTTAATTCTTCCACCTATTCATTCCTAGATTAGTTGGTAAGACTCCTAGGAATTCAATCATCTTCCTAAAGACTAAAGGATCTTCAAATGGATCTAATTCGGTATCCTTAGCCAAAAGTTGTTCCACCGAGTGTGTTCGGTTGACAAAATTTTCATCTAAGTAGAATGGTCTTTGGGGTCCTATGAAGTCTCCATTAATTCAAGGTCCATATTTAGAAGGCCTCCAATTCATGACTACCCAATTAGGTATCGGTACTTCTTCGTTATCGTAGGCATGTTTTTTAACAGCATATATGGACATAGTGTCGCCTTCTCCTACCAGCTATTTTTGGTTCCTTACAATCAATCATCGCACTAGCGGTCTCTAAAAATCCACTTCCTACTAACAATGGGCAAGTGGCGTCACTAACCATATCAAGGACATGGAAGTCTGCTAAAAGTGTTAATCTTCCTATATGTACTAGCACATCCTTTACCATCCCAACAGGGTATGCCACACTTCCATCCGCTAGACCGATTATAACCTCCGTTTCTTCTAATTTCCCTAACTTGAGTGTGGTGTAAAGGGATAGTGAAATTAAGTTAAGGCTTGATCCTAGATCGGCTAGTGTGTCATAAGCTTGGGAGTTTCTTATCTTACAAGGCAAAACAAATATACACGGATCGTCTAACTTCTTAGGTAATTTATTTTGAACAAAAGTACATTTTTACCCAACTTAAGCTTTTCCTTATATTTTTCCAAAAGGGCATTGTAGTAAGGAGTACAGGCTAAGAAATCTATGACGGGGTGTTCAAGGTAAAGCTCCTGGAATTCATCATCAAGGTCTTCTGTAGGAGGTGTTTCAATTATGTTGTTGACCAATTTAGTGTTAGATATCTTATTTTCTTGGTCTTTTTGAAAAACTTGGGTTTGCTTGAAATACATGCTCATAGCGTTGACCGAATAGTATTGTGGGCAAGAACTAGGAGACGAAACCGTTGAGACTGAGTTAACATTTAGCTTAGGGTTCATGATGGTGTCACTTGGGAGTGCTCCCAAATCTCGGTCATTTAGAGCTTTCAACATGGTATCTATTTTATTTGTCATCTCGCTTTGTTTTTGTTTGTAATCTGCTTCAACTTTGTCAAACGAGCTTCTTGACATGACATAAAACTAGACATTAACCCATCAAAATTGTTGGTACTGCCATAGTTGTTGGAAGGGTTGTTGTTGAATCTACGGTTTGAGGATGAACCATTTGGTTGGAAACGATTAGGTGGATTGGAGTTTTGGGGTGTGTTTTGGTTTTGTTTCCACCTAAAGTTGGGGTGATTTCTCCAAGAGGGTTTGTATGAATCACCATAAGGGTTTGGCTCGGGTTTGAAAGTGAACCACTTTTCTCCCACTCCGTAGGTACGCGAGGATGCGTAGTTCGCAAAAGCTTGTTTGGGGAGTTCTATGCAATCACGAGTGTCATGAGGACCACTACATAATTCGCATAAAGAAGTGATTTTGTTCACTTGGCTTGAAGGTTTAGGAGCTTCATAGGATTTCATGAGAAACTTGACTTGGTCCTCAAGTTCCATGATCCTATGGTCGGGAATNCTTTTTATCCATAAGTCACATAAAAACACATTTTAATGAAATTTGTAACATTTTGTGGTCATTTGTGTGTTTTTGGCTGTTTTTGTGGGTTCAAATGGTAACAAAATGATGAGTATTTGCATACTCATCACCGTTTTATTCAAATCATAGGGATCATTCCAACATTTGTTGTCATAGAGAGCAAGATCTTCTATGATTCCCCATGATTCTTCCGCATTCTTGTCACGTAGCTTACCACCGGCCGCTTGGTCAATGGTTTGCCTTGTAGATTGATTGACATGATCATAAAAAATTTGGAGTTGAAGCCAAAGATCAATGCCATGGTGAGGGACTTTTTGGAGTATGTCCTTGAAACGAGTCCATGCTTCATAAAGAGTTTCTCCTTGAAGTTGTTGGAAATTCATGATGTCATTCCTTAACTTGGTAGTTCTCCCCAGTGGGAAAAATTGAGCAAGGAAACGAGAGGTGAGATCATCCCAAGAGGTGATGGATCCCGCGGATAAACACTCAAGCCATTGACTAGCTTGGTCACGTAGAGAGAATTTGAAGAGACGCAATCGTGTTGTCTCTTGAGTGGTAACATCAAGATCTATGAAATCAACAATTTTAAGGAAATCCTTGAGATGTTGGTTAAGATCTTCGGAACGCAGTCAATGGAATGCCTATCTGCTTTACACCAACCGGATGGAGTCGGATAGTCAGGGAGACACATTGGCTCCTTGATTGAGCTCAATGGTGTTTCGATAGCCTTGGTGGCTAGGTTGGGAGTACTCTTCTAAGGTGCGTGCTCTAGGTGGTTGGTTTGGTTGTGGTGGGTTTTGTTGTGGTGGGTTGATGGGATCAAAGATATTACCACCATCTATGATGGCGGATGATAATGGTTACGAACAAAAACATGAAGAAAAAGATAGACTAAAGAAAACCTAATAAAAAGAAAATAAAAATCTCACAAGATATGAATCTAATGAGTAGACCTAAGTAGAATAAAATTCAACCTAAAAAACAACTATTCCCCGGCAGCGGCGCCAAAAATTGATGCGAGATTTGCAACAACACAAAATGTTTTACTTCTCAAGGGATCTCGAGAAGCTTGCAATCCTCCAGGCAGTGTACCTGACCGATGTAGTATAGTGAGTGGTAGGTATCGGGGGATTGATCGTTCTCTAGGAGAATAGTGTCGTTAGGATTGATGGATAGGTCAACTAGGTCTAAAGGTGAGGGATGATTCTTTTTGTATCTTTATATTTTATGAAAGCAGGTAAAATCTCGGGTATTGGTGGGCGGAATTAGTTGCTAGTCAACTAACCCAAGAAGCTACTAATATGCAAAATAAAATAAATGACAAGAAAAGTAAATGTTGGTGAACTCCTTATGTAAAAACAAATGTGTTTACTTAGATTTCACTACTCCCTATTTATATTTCATTGGTTTGTTGAATTCCACAATTGTTTAGTTGAAGGATTGTATTCCTCAATACCATTCGTGGGGGTGTGTACAACCTTCCCCAACCCTATGAGTTTCTATCTCTTCTTATGTCAAAACGTTTAGCATCCTTACATAGCCTCCTTAATATTCCCTCATGCATTAAATAAAATCAATAAAACCGTAGTACACATCCGATTACGTTTCTTAAGACGTTCAAGCTAGTTACCGTATAAGAGATTTAGCTAGTTTTCTCAAGCCTAACGCGAGTCAATCAACCAAACAATAAGGAAAACAACAAACCAACAATCAATAACTAGGTTTTATTAGATCTAACCTACACAAATAAACCTAAGCTAACATGTTAATGTAAAGAAAAGACAAACAATTAATCAAACAACACATAGACATATTGAATGATTAAAGGAAGAACTTATCTTGGATGACGTGAGGATTGCGACCTACGCAACAGGTTTTACTTCTCAAGGGATCTTGAGAAGCTTACAACCCCACCAGGCAATGTACCTGACCGATGTAGTATAGTGTAGTGGTAAGTACGGGGGATTGATCGTTCTCTCACAGGGAATAGTGTTCGTTAGGTTAGAAAAACTACTCTAAAAGGTCTAAGGGTGAAGGAAGATTATTTTTGTATTTTTATAAAAGAAAGTAAAATCTCAGGTTTTGGAGGAGTGGGCGGAATTAGTTGCTAGTCAACTAACCCAAAAACTACAATTGCAATTAAAAATAAAATAACTAAACTATTGTGGTTGTGAAAACTTATATGGAGACAAATGTGTTTACTTAGATTTCCTTACTCCCTAACTATCTTTTACCGGTTAATTGGTGTATGTATTACTTGCGTGGATGACGGGTGTATTCCTTAACAATTCATGGGGTGGCGTACATATCTCCCCAATTCTATGAGCTCTTATCTCCTCCTACAACGATGCGTAAAGCACCCAATCATAGGGATTGTAAACAGTGGCTCATGCGTTAAATACTACCTTAATAACCTAGTACGCATTAGTTACATGTTTCTTAAGACGTTCAAGCATGTTACCATATAGGAGTTTAGCCAGTTTTCTTAAGCCTAACATTGATGAAACATTCATCCAAGACAAGTAATAACACACCAATCAACCAATAATTAATAGTTAGGTTTCATTAGATCTAAGCAAACACAAGAAAAATCTAGCCTAGCATGTTAATTGAAAGACAAGCATAAGATATAATTAACCAACACATAGACATATTGATTAATTTAAGTGAGGACTTATCTTTAATTGAACATGAAGGATTCAAGGGTGAAAAACCCTTGAAAATACAGCCAAATTCGTCTTTAGGGTTTTTCCCAAACTTGTACCAAAAGTTCCACACTAATGAATGAAAAATAGAAAAGTATATATAGATTTTACATTCTGACGGCGTCAGGTTATGGGTTCTGACGCCGTCAGCTCGCCGTCATTAGGGTTCTCGGATGGCCTAGATCTACTTCTGACGCCGTCACTTGTAAATGTGCTCTGGGCCGTCACTCTTTAGCATTACACCTGACGGCCTACTTTCTCTAACACCTGACGCCGTCAGGTGTAAACATCTTGTTTTCTTCATAGGGCGTCTAGTGTAATCTGATTTTACTCCTTTGTCAATGTTGGCTGACGGCGTCACCTTGTGACTCTGACGCCGTCAGGTAGGTTTTCCAGCTTCTTTTGAGACTTTGTCGTTTTCTTCACTTTTATGCTCCAAAAACGTCCAAATTAGCATGTTTTCCAGAATTCTTCTCAAAAGTACCTAAAATGACAAAAGGAACGATTTAGGGCAATATTTGATCACATTTACTCGAATTAGGGCTTAAATGACCCCTTAAAACGGGTACACTTTTCGTCTCATCAAATACCCTTACACTTGAGATTTGCTTGTCCTCAAGCAAATAAGCTTTTATTCCAATCAAAATATGAGTTAGGGGTCATTTAACACAAATATAAAAGTAATTACAACAAATAGTCATTCGACCCTAATCATAATAAGCACGGAAATCATACACTAGCACCTCACAAATAGTGTTTGGATACTCTCATCTCTCAAGTGTCATAGAATTATATCTCATAAATGAAAACGGAAAATATCTCTCACTACCTGTCATAGCAAATAGATTACCATAGGCTTGGGAGAGGATCAATTACTCCTCCACTAGGCGTAAGCACCTAAAATAAACTATCAAAGAGGGCTTTCCAAAGGGTTGTAACGTAAGGTGTAGAGATATGATAAACACGGTTTGGTTGGAATAAAGGGTATTTTGACGGTGGCGAGTTAATTATAATGATCAAATACATGCACTATACAATGTTGCTAAGCCAAGACTCGACTCAATCTTAAGCTAAAAACGAAATAACAAAAACTTAAGAGAAACATAAAAGGAAACGGGATGGTAGTCCGTATGTTTTTTTTTTTGTGCATACATTCTTGCCCTACCATCCAAAATAATACATCATAGGGGCCTCGGTTCTCCCCTTACACTTGAACTTTTACATAACTTTATAATTAACTATTCTAATGACTCGAATTAAGATAATTGAAAAACTTGGAGTACTTTTAAAGTATTTAGCACATATGGGGGTAATAATGTTGTTCTTCCCCATTACTCCATTACACTAGTACTTTACCCATGAGTCCCAATCGTCACAAAACAATATGTACAAGGATATGACTCGACTTAGCAACCATGTAATCGATTAGATAATTAACAAAGTGTTTAATAAATGTTGTCACAATAATGCACTAAAGGTGAGTGCATACAAGGTAGGCTAAGGCGATTTGTGTGTACATTTAAGTGGGGTGTAACAAATTCTCACTTTGAGTAAGATGCTCAAAGGTCGAAACGAAAAGATAGGCTCGGAGGGGTGTACTAGGGGTATTGTGCACCAAAAATGGGTACAACGCAAAGGGTGTGAGAGAATTACTTGACCAATGTAGCCAATATAATTATAAAAAAAACACGGGTGTAAAACAAAAAGGGTTAATCCTAATGCCTCTTATTATGTAGTAGATCTAACTACAAGAATGTAGTCTCACTTGTGGATTTGAGATGGTCCTAACGCAAGTTCTAGAATCTAAGTGCTACCGGTACTCACATCATAGCATCAAAGATGGATGCTTTTCCTACCAATTCTAGGGGCGAACCTCACATATTTGGGGTGGAAAAATTTTTTAGTGGTACGGTTTTGTGCTAGTCATATAATTTCCTATCAATGAGACGCTCATTAAGACCAAGGTTTCACTTTTAAATGTTGTAAAAAAAATTTAATTGGCGCTAAAATTGCCCTAACAAATATTTCTCTCGGTTATATTACAAATTTACTATCAAACAAACAAAAATCAAGTGCAATTGTATTCTCTAAGGTGTCTTCATTTACCCCCCTTACACTTAAACCGAACATTGTCCCCAATGTTCAAATAGAAGATGTAAAAGTAAATAAAATGAAAAAATGAAATCAAATACTCCCCTGATTCGTTTGATGTGGATAGTGAGGTAACATGGTTAGATCTTCTTCCAAGAAAGATGAATGCTCAAAGCTTCCCTTCCAAAATATAAATCATCTTCTTGTCCAAAATTACTTGTTAACTTGAAAATGATAAAGGCCAACCTCGCATAAAATCGGCGGTATAATCAATAATAGGATATAATGCTTGTGGAATGAATATTTTTGCAGAATTCCTGGAGATTATAAGTTAGAGAATTAACAAAACTTTTTATGTGTCCGGAAGATAAACAAAACTTTAAAAAATTGCAGAAAATTATTGCCTAATGACGTCAGGTTGTAATGCCTGATGCCGTCAGAAATGATCTGACAGAATTCTCATGTTAAGTTTCCGGAAAAATTCTGGAAAAACTAGAGCTTACTTCCTGTAATTCCTGCAAAAATTCATTATGACTCGATACAAGCATTTGACTCAAACAAATACTAATATGTATGTTAATTTACATTGTTATGATTCATGTTCATTCGTTCTTATAAACCGATTTAGATTTCCCTTACACTTAGCTTTTGCAAAATACCTTTATATGTAGTTAAGACGAAGTTAAAAACAAAATAAAGCATTTTCACAAATTAGTTTGAATCATGAATCAATAACAAGAAATATCATACATACGGAAACAAATAAAATCAAATAAACAAACAATCAAAACACACAAAGCTTGGGTTGCCTCCCAAGAAGCGCTTTTCTTTATTAACGAGTCTTGTAGCTAGACTCAAAGTCACCGTACATTACGTGACTGCATCGTTGGTCGCGGCTTCTAACTCATCCTCTTTTCCGGTTTTATATTCCGGTCCTAATTTCAAACAATCCTTGTAGAAACCGAATATCCTTTCCATGACATAGTCTACTCCCCTACGTTTATCCTCATCATTCCTATAGTAGACCGCTTGTTTAAGCTCCTTCTCAACGTTTGACAAGTGTTGGAATTGCTCTATCTTATATGGCATTTGGTAGTTCACTTCATCGGTCTCATCCTTAAATTTAACTATCCCTAAGGAAGGTTCATAAGTCATCCTAGAGACCTCAATAAACGGTTTTCCCAAGACTACTTGAGTCAAACTTGCATCGACTATTGGGCGGATATCTTCTACAATCACAAAGTCAGTGATATAGGTGAAGTTTCCTACATAAACCGGTAATCCCCTCACTCTTCCCGTGAAGTTACTAATCCATCCCTTATCGGGGAACACCCTATACCTAAGTTGATTTTTCATTATCAAGTTGTATTGGGCTCTAGTCATGATGTTTATGGGCGATTTAGGGTCGATGTAAGCTTTCCACACATGAAAATGTCCGATGTTGCATGGTATGTTGAGATTAGAAGGATCACCTATTTTGAAAATCTGATTACCTAGGAAGTATGGTGTCTCGGAGTCATCGAATAAATCCTTATGGTATGCCCGCTCTTCCCTAGTTGGTAACCTATTGAAGTAGTCCTCTTCATCATCTACTTCTTCAATCTCGCTTACCCTACTTTCCTTATCTACCTCTACTTCCTTAACTTAATCCTTAGGTTCATTATTTTCCTCACTCCTATCAATTGGTCTAATAGTGACAACGTTGATGAAGTGGACATGTTTGGATGAAGAAGGGTCCTTGATTTGGGGTCCGCTATTAGTGGTCCTAGCGTCCTTTTTTGGAGGCGATAGCACTTGGTTGGTAAGGGCCTTCAATAAGTTGTCAATCTTATTGGTCATCTCTACTTGTTGTTGATTAAATTCGGATGTGAATTTAGCTATACGAGCTTCTTGAGATGCCATAAAATTGGACATCAATCCTTCAAAGTTATTGGTACTACCATAGTTGTTGGAAGGATTGTTGTTGAAGGTACGGTTCGAGGAAGGACCGTTGGGCTGAAAACGATTAGGCGGGTTGGAAGAATTGTTTTGGGGCACGTTTTGGTTTGACTTCCACCTAAGGTTTGGGTGATTTTTCCATGAGGGGTTGTATGAATCACCGTAAGGGTTTGGCTCGGGTTTGGAAGTGTACCACTTGTCTCCCACTCCGTCGGTACGCGAGGATGCGTAGTCCGCAAAAGCTTGTTCGGGGAGTTCCATGCAATCACGAGTGTCGTGGGGACCACTACATAATTCGCACGAGGAAGTGATTTTATTCACTTGGCTTGATGGGTTGGGAGCCTCGTAGGATTTCATGAGAAACTTGACTTGGTCTTCAAGTTCTATGATCCTACGGTCGGAAGTGCTTGAATTATTCGAAGGCAAAGATATTGCCTTGACCGTCTTATTCAAATCACGGGGATCATTCCAACTTTCGTTGTCATATAGAGCAAGATCTTCTAGGAGATCCCATGATTGTTCCGCACTTAGATCACGTAGCTTGCCACCGGCCGCTTGGTCAATGGTTTGCCTCGTGGGGATATTGATATGGTCATAGAAGATTTGGACTTGGAGCCAAAGGTCTATGCCATGGTGAGGGACTTTTTGGAGTAAGTCCTTGAATCGAGTCCATGCCTCGTAGAGGGTTTCGCCTTGGCGTTGTTGGAACGCCAAGATATCATTCCTTAGCTTGGTAGTTCTCCCCGGTGGGAAAAATTGAGCAAGGAAACGAGTTGTGAGATCATCCCAAGAGGTGATGGATCCTGCGGGAAGTCGCTCAAGCCATTGACTAGCTTGGTCCCGTAGAGAGAATTGGAAGAGACGCAATCGGGTCGTCTCTCGAGTTGCAACATCAAGGTCTATGGAATCTACGATTTTGAGGAAATCCTTGAGATGTTGATTTGGATCTTCAGAACGAAGTCCATGGAATGCGCATCCGCTTTGCACCAACCGGATGGTGTCGGATCGCAAGGGGGTGACATTGGCTCCTTGAGTGAGCTCAATGGTGTTGCGATAGCCATGGTGGCTAGGTCAGGAATACTCTCCTAAGGTACGGGATCTAGGAGGTTGGTTTGGTTGTGGTGGGTGGTTTGGTTGAGGTGGGTTGTTGGGATCAAGGATGTTACCACCTTCCATGATGGCGGATCGTAATGGTTACGAACATAAACACAAAGAAAAAGATAGACTAAAGAAAATCCTAGAAAAATAAAATAAAAATCTCACTAGAAAGGAATCTAGTGAGTATCCCTAATAAAATAAAAATTCTACCTAAACAATAACTATTCCCCGGCAGCGGCGCCAAAAACTTGATGACGTGAGGACTGCGACCTACGCAACAGGTTTTACTTCTCAAGGGATCTTGAGAAGCTTACAACCCCACCAAGCAGTGTANTTACCACCTTCCATGATGGCGGATCGTAATGGTTACGAACATAAACACAAAGAAAAAGATAGACTAAAGAAAATCCTAGAAAAATAAAATAAAAATCTCACTAAACAATAACTATTCCCCGGCAGCGGCGCCAAAAACTTGATGACGTGAGGACTGCGACCTACGCAACAGGTTTTACTTCTCAAGGGATCTTGAGAAGCTTACAACCCCACCAGGCAGTGTACTTGACCGATGTAGTATAGTGTAGTGGTAAGTACGGGGGATTGATCGTTCTCTCACAGGGAATAGTGTTCGTTAGGTTAGAAAAACTACTCTAAAAGGTCTAAGGGTGAAGGAAGATTATTTTTGTATTTTTATAAAAGCAAGTAAAATCTCGGGTTTTGAAGGAGTGGGCGGAATTAGTTGCTAGTCAACTAACCCAAAAACTACAATTGCAATTAAAAATAAAATAACTAAAACTATTGTGGTTGTGAAAACTTATATGGAGACAAATGTGTTTACTTAGATTTCCTTACTCCCTAACTACCTTTTACCGGTTAATTGGTATGTGTATTAATTGCGTGGATGACGGGTGTATTCCTTAACAAGTCATGGGGTGGCGTACATATCTCCCCAATTCTATGAGCTCTTATCTCCTCCTACAACGATGCGTAAGTACAATCATAGGGATTGTAAACAGTGGCTCATGCGTTAAATACTACTCCCTCCGTCCCAATTTATTTGTCCACTTTTGACTTTTGAAGTCCTTCTTTTACAACTTTGACCTCAAATATTCTTTTTTGTGTTGTATAATACTTGATGCAAAATATATGAATTTATTGAGTTTTAAATGTATTTTCATTGGGTATAACTTTCATCAAGTATTATATAACACAAACAACATAATTTAAGATCAAAGTTGAGAAAGAAAGACTTCAAAAGTCAAAAGTGGACAAATAAAATATGAATGAAAAATAGAAAAGTATATATAGATTTTACATTCTGACGGCGTCAGCTTATACGCTCTGACGCCGTCAGCTCGCCACCATTAGGGTTCTCGGATGGCCTAGATCTACTTCTGACGCCGTCACTTGTATATGTGCTCTGGGCCGTCACTCATTAACTTAACACCTGACGGCCTACTTCCTCTAACACCTGACGCCGTCAGGTGTAAACACCTTGTTTTCTTCATATGGCGTCTAGTGTAATCTGATTTTACTCCTTTGTCAACGTTGGCCGACGGCGTCACCTTGTGACTCTGACTCCGTCAGGAAGGAAATTCAGCTTCTTTTGAGACTTTGTCGTTTTCTTCACTTTTATGCTCCAAAAACGTCCAAATTAGCATGTTTTCCAGAATTCTTCTCAAAAGTACCTAAAATGACAAAAGGAACGATTTAGGGAAATATTTGATCACATTTACTCGAATTAGGGCTTAAATGGCCCCTTAAAACGGGTACACTTTTCGTCTCATCAATCTTTAATTGAACATGGAAGAAAAGAGGGTTTGAAACCCTAAATTTAGTGCAAAAGTCGGACTAGGGTTTGTACACAAAGTTCCACCACTTAATGAATGAAAAATCCTAAAATATATATAGAGATACAACTCTGACGGCGTCAGGTTATAGATCCTGACGCCGTTAGATCGCCGCTTATAGGGTTTTGACTCGCCTAAAGGACCTTCTGACGCCGTCACTTATTAAAACTTTTGGGCCTTCTCTCTTTAACTTAATACCTGACGACCTCAAGGATTTTGTACCTGACCGTCAGGTGTAAACTTGACAAATTCTTCTGGGGCGTCACGTTATAAAAATCCTCCATCCTTTTCATAAGGTGACAGCGTCAGCTCCAAAGCCTGACGCCGTCAAGTGTAAAAACTTGACTTTTCTTGTTTTCTTCATTCTTGAGCATAAAAACGTCTGAAAAGCTCCAAAATGCTCCATATTCCAGAAATCACGTCCGAAGTACCTAAAATGAGAAAAAAAAAAGGATTTGAGGCAATATTTGATCATAAAAACACGACTTAGGGCTTAAATGACCTCCTAAAAACGTATAAATTAAATCCTTATCATTCATGAAATTATATTTGTAAAATGTATATGATAGCTAAGTAATGTTTGATTAAGAAGTAATTAGTTTGTTAATGAGTTTACTAAAAAATGTTTGATTACTTATGTTATTATAAGACACATTTTTATTAGTACTAAAGCAAATTATTTTACTTGAATACCTTATGTGACACTTTATTTGTCTAATGTGACACTTTTCTTAAAATTACTAAATTTACTATTTATGAACAAACAATTTGTAACTTATGTTAAAATCGATTTGTGTTTTAAGAAAGACTTGTGACTATATAAATAAGAGACTTAACTATTTATGTTTTACTAAAATAAAGTTAATAATTGTCGTTAACAAAATATAACAAAGATCGTAATATATAAATAATGTTTTTTAGACGACATTTGTATTAACAAAAATGTATAAAAGAAAAACATTTGTGCGCCACAAATTGAGTCATGGGGTATATGCTGCCGCATTGAGCGGGTAACTTGCTGGTTTAATTGATTGATCAACATGTTGTATTAATAGGATTAAATAAATCTTAAAGGCACACTTTAACATTTCAAAGCAACGTGTAAACTTTCTCGTTTCAATGACATAAATGAGAAATTTGTGACTACAAATTAAAATGGTCAAAAAGTTATGCCAAGGCTTTTGCATGTGTCAAATATAAATTAATTAAAGGACAAGTTGAATATATATTTATTTGTAATTTGCAGTAAGTTTAAACAATAGAAGACAAAATAGTCTATCTCTCAACCCTAATCAAGCGTACCCTAATTATGCCTTGCATGATTCAGATGATCACCAACTTTATTTTGTACATAATAATTATTATATGTGTATTATAATACCCACCTGGTTAGTAAAGCCTTTTTACATATAATATGACTGCTCAAAAAGTAGTCTCTCTTAGACGCAAAAAGTAAAGTCTCTCTTAGAGGCAAAATGAAGAAAAGTCGATCAACTTTTTTGATTATTCCATCAGTTCCATGCTTTTTTATTTTTTATTTTTTTAGTTTTTCTTCATAAATGCTGACACAGTGACACTTTACTCTATAAATGAATATTCATTTATTATCGCATCAATTACATCGTGCTTAATTATCAACTTGAATGAATCAATACCCTACTTTCAGATTAGTGAGTACAATATATAAGAAGAACAATGTAATCAAGATAATGGTTATAGACTTAATTATAGTGTCCCTATATATACGTACATGATGTGCTAAACTGTATTTTCTTTTTGAGAAGCAACAAACACTACTAGAGATTTGTGAATAGAGCCCCCTTAATAGAGCCCGGTTTTAGTGAAAAACGGGCTCTAAAAGGATCTTGCGTTTTGAAAAAGGGTATAGAGCCATGTTTTCTCTCAGAAAAACGGGCTTTATGTTAGAAAAAGATAGAGCCATGTTTTCTTCGAAAGAACCGGGCTCTATTATTGATATTGAGCCATGTTCCCTATTATAAAACCGGGCTTTATGTGCTAAACCATTAGAGCCCTGTTTTCTTATGCAAAACCTGGCTTCATTCCTCTGCCCGCTTTAAAATTTTCATTGGTCCCGCTCAAAACTTTCCCCAAAAATCAAATTCACATTTTCATTATCCCTCGCTCCCTCCATTTGTTTTCTACCTACCCTTATCCTCTTCATCTCTTCTCACATTATGTCTCGATTTAGTAAATATAATCATTCACCAATCTCACTCACCATCTCTTCAGTCCCCACACAAAACATAAATATTTATCAGGTACTTTTTCATTTATCATGTTAATTTCGTTTAATTTGATTGGGTATTGGGGTGTTAATTCGAACTATACTTTTTTAATTGTTAGGGTTTGATTGATTAAAGATGACGAAGGAAGGTGAGAATGGAAGAGATGATATGTTAATCGATGACCCTCAGCAAGTGGAAGATGAAGGATTCAATTCTAATTATCTCAAAGTTTATTACGGTAATTTTGTTATTCCAAACACTTTATGCTCATTATTTATTATTTCTTCTACTGATTTATAAGCAAGTTTGGTACTAATATTTTGTGGTTTCCATTTTGCTTTTACGACTTCATAGAAGTAAGAAGATCGATCTGAATTTAGGTCCTTTTACAATATCTTAGATAAATCTTAGGCAATTTTTTTAGAACGGCACACAATAAGTTAGATAAATCTTAGCCATATTTATTACTGCTCAGAATAATTATCAAAACAAGCACACAATAATTAGTGAACTATAAATGACACAAAGAATCCATTTTTTAGGTGACCGCTCAACCGAGGTGTTGAGCCCTTGGACTCCCACTCCAATTGTGACAATTAAGTCATTTCGATAACTACTTCTATATAGCACCATGTTTGTGCAGCAGTAACAAGGCTTTTTGGATTGAAATGGATCTGTGTTTGAAATTGAGTGACTAACATAAGTGTTATTATATGGGGTGGTTTGCTTGCCTATTGAAATTTGATCAGAGAAATGTGTCAAGTGGTACTTTAATTACAACTCGTAATGCTTTCCTCCAGTGAATCTTATTTTTGTTGAACTTAATTATCAAACCCGTTGAGAGAAAAAGGTGACAATGAGATCATATCATATGTGAATATTTGGTATTTCCGACGGAATCCTGCATGTGACCAATCACATTTCCGACGGAAAGCATTATGTCCGTTCAAAATCCATATCGGCCCTGTGTATAATGTTGATGTAAGATTCTAGATCATTTTACCATTCTTGAAGCAAGCTTAATTTTTTGCAGCATGTGTTATGAATTGTTATAATTTAGATAGATTTATTTGCTTTTCGTATAGTTTGTATTTAAACACATCCTTTTGTTTTACCTGTAAAAGGTACTAGTGAATATCTAATGTTTTCTTATGTGTATATAATGTTTGATCTTTGTACAGCCCTCAAAGAGGCATGCAAACGCAGCATCAGGGGACAACATTTTTGCTCCTGTGGAAAGAGAGCTAGTGTTTGATATAGTAAGTTTCTGAAGTACATTCAATAGTCTAAAGGAATACCTTTGTTCATTTAACGGTTGTTTACGAATGTGTTTTCCAGGATATTTCGGATTATGATGATGCCCGATATTGCTGCTCTCGAGCAGATGTTTGCGACTGCTGCCATTGATGACCATTGCCATCAAAGTGGTTGATACTGCTCTAAGAGATAAAAAAAAAATTAGCTCGTGGCAAGCTGATTGTAAATACATAATATTCATAATAATTCAAACGTCTTACACATTTACATGTATCATTGTCTACAATGTTCATTTTGCCAAAAGGAATTTGATTTCATGTCTGGAAGGATTTTTTTTTTTCTTTTTTTTTTTAATTATTTTTGTTCACATAGAGCCATGTTCTTTGATATAAAACCGGGCTCTATAACATGTAATAGAGCCCGTTTTTAAAACCGGGCTCTATTTGCCTTTCGAATAGAGTCCCTCCCCCTTTGTGCCCTCATGCAAAACCGGGCTCTTTGCACCTTTTCAACCGGGCTCTATGCCCTTTTTTGTAGTAGTGAAAAAGGAAGCGTTGTAAGAACAAATATGATTAATTACTTGGTGAACCCTGTAATCTACGAGTAACATTACTTGGAAAGAAAATGTTTCATACTAATGGATTCGGGCCCATGGCTAGGGGTTCCAATGCACGAGATCTTGAAACACTAACCGATGGTTTTAAACAAAAAATTAATTCTCAAAAGTTTTCAACAAATCTTAAACCGCTATAAGAATCATCAGCTGTACGAATGCATCCAACATATAGTATCTATCACTGAAAACAAAGATAAGGCATAAAGAATATGTTTTAGCATAGAAGAAAACACAACAGAAAGTTGAAGTGTTTGTTAAGAGTTTAATCCCTTACTTTCACGTACACTTTTTCATCTTTCTGTCAGGTTCCTTTATCCTTGCTTTATCTCCCACGTGGTAGCATTGTTTAATGTATACTCCGTATCTAGAAGTCTAGAAACATAAGCCTTCATTTTTTTGAACGGTGAAGATAATACTAAAGTCTTTAGCAAGGTGCTAGAGCCAAACAAAAGAGGTTACAATCGAGTATCACAATATGTGATCGGATATTTTATCCAATTGATCCAACAAGGGCAAAATAACTTACTCAGCTCCTATGTTTAACTCAAGAATGAGACAACGATATAACGTCATCACAAAGTGTGTCTTTTCTTACAGGTTTTGCATCAAAGCAAGTATCATTATATTCCTATATCACCAAATTATCGTAAGTTTCGATAGCATAACTACATAAAAGCAGGATTCATACGTGGTTGAGAGTTGGATTAATTTGCCCTTATGTGATAAGTCTATCCGTGTTGCTTGGTAGTCCAGAAGATCCACCATTTGTTGGAATTATAAGTCCAAATGTTTGTAATCCTAAGTTATTTTAGACAGTATCTTTTCACTATTATATGTAAGACATAAAACGGCAAATAAGGTTGTTTGCCTAGGATTGATGACATGTCATAGATGACAGTTATTATGGTTATTATGGTTGAAAATTCGACCATGACAGTCATCTATGAAAGGGTGTGACTTTTGGTCATAAAGTAACCATTGCATCCTTTCATTGGTGAATGTCCGTAACCTATAAATACTTATGTATGTAACAGATTATTAATTAATCATATTTACAGTTATATCTTGCTACAATTTCCCTCCAAATTTCGTTTTGCCAAACACTGCTTTATTGCTTTATTCTGCACACTTACACAAACTCACCCATTTTCACAGTCTCATACAAAATGGTAAATACTAACTTCTACATTGAGAACAAATGGTCTAACCCTAATCACAGATGTGTTTGCACATCTAATAAGTGGCATCAGAGCCAAAAACCTGGGAGAAACACAACCAACAGATCTCAAACAGATTTTGTCCACAGACAAATCAAAAGAAATAGTGAGACTGCAATAGGCAATCAAATCAAACAGATATCCAAATATTGCAAGGAGATGCTCAGAAAGAAACTTGAAGAAATCCATGTGCATAACAATAAGTTATCACAGAAGAAGATAAATCTGGAGAGGCACAAGAATTATATTTGCTTCAAATGCAAACTAAGAGGGCACATAGCAAGAAACTGCCAAAATGATGAAAATCTCATTGAAGATGTAGGATTAGGCATCTTCACAGACAACACACAACCTCAAATCACATATCCAGAAACAATTCATCTTCCTACAGACTACATGGTAGAAGGAACAGATGAACTTGACTGGAATCAGATTTGGTATGTGAGTTCTAAAATCAATAGACATGTTTGCAGTAACATGTCTCTTTTCTCAAAATTGAAAGAGAAATTCACTGTGGAGAAGAATGAAGAACAGAAGACATTTGTTTTCATACATGGAATAGGAGAAGTGCAGATTAGAATTGGAAATGATATTCTAATCATTCCTGGTGTTCATTATACACCAGAAATTACACTTAATATACTTTCTGCATCACAAATGGAGGCACAAGGCTTGGAACTTACCTTCAAGGGAAATAGATGCAAACCTATCCCCATGTTTAAGAATCCTACATATTGTACTTTTGATGCAAACAAAATGAACCAGAAGCATAATGAGTACTTGGAAGGCTATTTCAAGATGATTAGTGAAGAGACACACAAAAAGGAAGAACACCACAAAGATAAAGCAGTATCCTTCACACACACATGCAATATTTGTGAAGAAGATGGGCATTTAGACTACATGTGTCCACAGAATTCATTCACTGCAGAAGACAATGACTTTGTCATTGTAGAAGGTGTACATCTTCCATTTTCAATTAAATCTTTTAATGACTGTATTCTTCTCTTAAAATTGCTTGAAGAAGATAACTTAAACAGTCAAACTTGGAATATCTTTATGAAAAACTTCATAGAAGCATATATGTGGTTCTATTCTGTCTACCTAAAAAGAAACCTACGAGAACCCTTTCCACCCAAAATTCATGGGAAAGAAATCCATCTAATGGATCTTCACATCCTTGTTGAAGCACTAGGGGGATACCTTTGTGTAGATTTTTCAAATAAATTTTCTCATATTGCTGAGATTTTTGGTCTAGAAAAGAAACATGGTCAAGATATAAAAGAATGTTATAACCATTATTTGAATGTTTTCATTTGCTTTTATAAAACAGCAAAGGTGTCACATTTTGAAGCAGAAAGACATGCTTTCAAAGGCAAAGAAATATGCCAAGATGGTCAGAATTATCAAGTGACAAAAACCTCTACAAAGGACATTCAAAATCACAAAAAGATGGAGCATTTTGGTGTGAAACTTGAAGACACCACTGACCCATGCCAAGAACATCACATCAGCACTCAATTTGAACAAGGAACAACAAGCAGAAACATTGAAGGGACAAAAGGAAACAAAGACAACAAAAATGACTTCTCAGTCATTGTCTGAAATCAAGACAGAATCACATTTGAACTTAGGGAGGAATGTTGAAATTATAAGTCCAAATGTTTGTAATCCTAAGTTATTTTAGACAGTATCTTTTCACTATTGTATGTAAGACATAAAACAGCCAATAAGGTTGTTTGCCTAGGATTGATGACATGTCATAGATGACAGTTATTATGGTTATTATGGTTGGAAATTCGACCATGACAGTTATCTATGAAAGGGTGTGACTTTTGGTCATAAAGGAACCATTGCATCCTTTCATTGGTGACTGTCCATAACCTATAAATACTTATGTATGTAACAGATTATTAATCAATCATATTTACAGTTATATCTTGCTACAATTTCCCTCCAAATTTCGTTTTGCCAAACACTGCTTTATTCTGCACACTTACACAAACTCACCCATTTTCACAGTCTCATACAAAATGGTCAATACTAATTTCTACATTGAGAACAAATGGTCTAACCCTAATCACAGATCTGTTGGCACATCTAATACCATTAACCATAGTTCTGTAGTTCCCTGTAATAACACGATTGGTAAAGAGATGTAAAGAAGTTTTAATATATAGCACCATTGCGAATCGAACATCTAATATAGTCAACAGCAATATCTGCGCACATTTGTACAACTAGAATAAAGTGAGTGGGGATTCGATCAAGATGATATGTGCCTAGTGATTTTCAATGACCAAGTTTATTCCAACTTATTGTAGAATCGGGGACCAAAATCTCTCGTTGTTCATTTAATTTAAGTGGAATAAAAGTCAAGGATACACATTAGAGCATCCACTATAAGAGGTGTATATAAATATGTTTAAGAAACTTGAAAAGATCTTGTTTTAACTATAATGAGAAATTTAAGTGGTATTAAAATGTCCTAATTCTTGGATCTCTTCATAAACTCAACACAGTTAATGGATGTGCAATGTGTAGCGTGTATAAAGTTGCAACACATCTTTAATCATAGTGAAAAAAGGTTTATAAACTCAAGGGTTTATAATTTATTGATATGTAATGACATGAATACTTATAAAGCTTTATACATTTTAACTATAGTTGACGTCTTTATACTAAATTGATGTTTTATAATAAATGTTCGGTTGATGAAGGCCTTAATTTATATTGGCGTTGCAACTTGCAAGTCAACATGGAACTCCAAAATGTGACTTTACTCATAATCAATTCAACGCAGGGACGGAATTAGGGTTTTTATGATATCACGTGACCTTGATAAAATTTATTTTTTAGTACTAACTTTTGTAAAAAGTAATTGGATTTCTAAAATGCACCCGATCTTAATATATTGTGTTTCTTATTATTGTTTAGTTAGTCCAGCAATACGTGACAAACGAACTTAGTTTTCACTTACATCATTCATTTTAACTAAAAATCGTATTCTTTTTTGTTAATTCTTTTTTCCTTATACTAGAATTAAAAAATTTTGTGCAATCGATCACTTTTAGCTCTGGTTACGTCTTTAATCTATTATGAGGAGTAATAATGTTTAAGGATTCATAGTTGTACTATTGCTACCACTACCCGTTTTATCGACAAGACAATTTTTGTTTATTTTTTGTTTCGTATAGTTTTGGGTATTACTAGTTTTGACTTGTCAAACTATATATTTTATGTTCCGCATTTTTTCGACAGTTTTACGCACTATATTAAAAGAGCAAGACTGTGTTTTGATAGTTTCCTGCTACAATTTTTTTTGTCTTTTACTTTTGACTTGTAGAATTTTATATTTTATATTCCGTTTTTTTAATAGTTGTATAATAAAAATAAAATTATTAGAAAGATATATTTTTTTTTAAAGATCTATGGGAGTATTCGTATATTTTAAGAAGGTGGGGATAACCAAACCCTTTAATTTATCCTCTATTGTCTGAATAAAGTACACTCTATTATTCTACTAAAGTAGCTATAAAAACGCTAGTTAGTCACTACTACTATTAGCGCATGTAATATTACATGAAACATTAAAATAGAATATTACGCTCATTGCTATATACTAGAATGGTACCCGCGCAATGTGACGGCGGGTACCGTGTGATTATATTTTGCGTTGTTTGGTTACACATTTAGTTGTCTTCATGCTTTCTAAGTATAGATATTAGAGAAAGTTAAGCCAAATAATTTTAGTTTGAATAACCAACTGCTTCATAACAAACTTCCTAACCAACTTGCTTCCTAACAAATTAATTTTGAAATCTTTTCATAATAAGCAAAAAAAAAGTCCGAATTTTAAGTTTTTCTAATTATATAATAGTCCCAAATGCATTATAATGTATTATAGATAAGGGAGACTATTGCATGACGCTTTTGCTGTTTTAAAGAGTAAATATAAAAGTAGGAAGGACTTGATAAAAATACCTGCAAGTGGTCTAGTGCTGAAATGACATAGAGTTCAATCTCAACATGGTTTGTGCGGTTAATCAAACGTAATTTGCTTGGATGCACAAGACTCATCTGGGAAGTACTGCTTGGACGCAGTTATTAAAACGTAATTGCATGCAACACTCCATCTTTGAGAGATAAGCTCACAATGTAATTTGCTTGGACCCGGTTATTCAAACCACTACATACATTGGTCATTCGGAGATATAGACACGCTAAAAGAGGAGATCAATTATTCTCACACTCATCAATTTTACATATGGATAGGAGGTTCAGTCCGAATGGGATAGATTTAGGGATGTGACCCGATATCTACTTGTAATCTTTCATTATAATCATGCATTATCTAGCATCTTGCTAGTTATTTTTAATAAATTGTTGTTTCAAAGAAAAACTCAGAACTTAGTTTGTGTTGTGCCGTTGTGGTAATGATCTCAACTCAGCATGTAAAAACTGAACGCATGTGAGTTCAGAGTTCTACTCCAACATCCGCAAGAGCCATGTATAAATATTTTTGTAGATAAATACGATATCGAAGATGACAACATGAGATCTTCACTCAACCAACCACCTCATGTGCTTATTAATAAAAACTACCATATATTAATGCTTATCCTCAAACGAGTGCAATCTACATACAAGAGAAAATAATTATCCTCAAACAGATGCAATCAAAAAATAATCACTCATACAATACACCTCACTACAACACTTAAACCTAACAATGATCAAGATGCTCAAAACTAATACAAAAGTAGACTATATTTTGAGAGAGAATCGAAATAGAAACGCACACAAACAACTGAGATATAAATTCTTGATCTAGGAAGAGTAGGGATATATATTCCACAATCTTTCACTTCAGACTCTAAACAATACCTAACAAGCACTAATGTTTTAAAGTTAGAAATAATGGCAACATCTTGTTTATAACTATACTTTTAACACAGCTTCTCAAACTCATACGTTGAACATATCCACCAAGCCCAGTTTTTCACAAAAAACTTTATGTTGAGAAATATCAAACCATTAGCGAACACATCTGCACCCTACCTGAGGTGCGAAAGACACTTTCACAGTCTTAATAACACCACATGCAAATTTCTCTTTTACCAAATGAACATCAATTTTAAAATATTTAGTTTTCTCGTGAAAAACAAGATCAACAGTAATTTGTTTAGCTGCACTACTGTCGCAATAGAGATCAATAGGAAATAAACCATTAACTTCTAGATATATCAAAATATTATAAATCCAAATGATTTCACAAGTTGTAGATGCCATATATATGTACTTAGCCTCAGCTGAATACCTGGGAATTACATACTTTCAGGATACATGAGACTTAGCCCAGTCTACATATGAGAAAAGATGCCGACTAAACTTCCCACCTTTATTAAACTAAATACATGTTCTTGGAGCTTGCTTTAAATTTTCTCAGAACTCTTAATGCTGCAGAAAAATGAAGCTGTAATGGAGAATGCATGTACTGACTAAGACAATATACTACATAAGCAATATCAAGTCTAGCAATAGAATGGTAAATGAGCTTTTTCACCAGTATTTTATACTCAGTCATATTAAGCAAAAGTTTATTATTGGGTTAATCTCAATCTTACCCACTCTTACCCGCTTTCTACCCATTTAGAGGGTCAAACGTGAAAGTCAAAGTCAACATAAAAGTCAACTCGTGATATAACTGCCATTTAGCATTTATCAACAAACAGACACAACCATTCGAATGGATGCAACCATTCGAACCATCACAACCTTTCAAACACACCTTTTCATTTATTATATATAGATTAGAATCTGTAGAAATTGTAACTTGATGACATATTATTATTTCAATTAATACGAAAGCATATCTTTGAACATATCGTGTATTTGGTATATTGTGACCACGTTAGACCAACAAAGATCCAACGTTGAGGCCAACAATTGGTATCAGAGCGGTTTGGAATCTCTAACCAAATCATCATATACCAAGGGTCCTATTCTGCCCTGAATCGAAGAACATATCCCCAGAAACAACTCGGTAATTTTTTTTTCTTTCTGCAAATATTATTCGAACCACAAATCAATCGAAACAATCATTTATGTGATTCAGAGAAACACACTTAATTCTTTACCGCCTCGTAACATAGTTACCGGCAACAAAGAAAAGGTATTTTATGCGTGGTTTTGTGACCTTACAACAGGTTTTACCTCTCGAGGGATCTCAAGAGGCTTACAACCTACCAGGCAGTGTACCTGACCGATGTAGTATAGGATAGTGGTAAGTACGGGGGATTGATCGTTCTCTCACAGGGAATAGTGTTCGTTAGGATAGAAAAGCTAATCTAATAGGTCTAAAGGTGGGAGGAAGATTCTTTTTGTATTTTTATATTTTTTTAGAAAGCAAGTAAAATCTCGGTTTTGGAAGAAGGGCGGAATTAGTTGTTAATCAACTAACCCAAGTTTACTACATTTGCAAATTAAAATAAATAAATATCTAAACTATTGTGGTTGTGAAAACAATATGGAGAAAATTGTGTTTACTTAGATTTCATTACTCCCTAACTATCTTTTACCGGTTAATTGATATGTAAGTTACTTGTGTGGATAAAGGGTGTATTCCTAATAACTCATGGAGTGGCATACATATCTCTCCAATTCTATGAGCTCTTATCTCGCCCTATGCCATGCACGGCACAACCATAGGGGTTGTAAACAGTGGCTCATGCGTTAAATACTACCTTAATAGCCTAGTATGCCT
>LBNU01032161.1:32414-59866 GCA_014162995.1 Artemisia annua | reverse complement strand
ATATATATATGTGTGTGTGTGTGTGTGTGTGTGTGTGTGTGTGTGTGTGTGTGTGTGTGTGTGTTGTTATAGTACCAAAAATTCAGCTGCAGTTTATCTTATTCTAAATAGAAATTGACTCTAATTTTTTTCAATTCCCAATTCAAGTACTCAACTATGAATTATGGGTGGCAATTTGTGAGCCGACAAGAAACCCATGACACGTAGGGATGGCACCCGTGGGTAATGGGCACGGGTACCTCTAACCTGTCACCCGCCCACGTAGTTTTTTTCTCACCCGTAACTCACCCACCAATGGGTACAATTTTCTACCCATGCCCTTACCCACGGGTATTTGTTGCCCATGGGTTAGTGTTATGCAACAAAATTAAAAAACGATGATATGAAAACTAATTACGAAACTGCGTAATAAGACATTAATCAATTTGCGAAATACAACTTTGATTATTTGATCTTTCGTATTCTCGTTTTAGTCTTGAAACTCAAACAAACTTTTAGGTTAATGTGTTTTCTTGAGACTTGGTAGTAACTATTAAATGTATACTTATAACTTCATAAATTTTAATTAGTATAATTAATTTTAACATGGGTTTACGGGTACACCCACGGGTATTTTGACGGGTATACCCGTGGGTATTTTAAATAGGTGTTTTGGGTTTACCCGCGATGGGTATGTCTCACCCGTCACCCACCCGCCACCCGCTGATGGGTATAGATTTTCACCCACGACCCACCCGTGGGTGAAAATTGACGCGTTTACCCACCCATTTATGGCGGGTACCCGTGGGTTGTGGGTTTTTTCTCGCCCATTGCCATCCCTAATGACACGGAAGTTAACAATTTCGGGTTGACACATATAAGCTTAAACAAACACCCCCTTAAAATAAAAATAAATACTATGAATATCTTGTATATATAACTAACACATAAAGGCAAAAGTTGAAAGTCGTAAAAGATACTTGATGAGTGTGCAAATACTCATCATTTCTTTCACATTTAGACTGCAAAAACATCTGAAAACACACAGAAATACCTTAAAATACATAAAATATCATGAAAATGTGTTTTTATGTGTTTCAGATACAAAAGGATTTAAAACTGATGAAAAACAGTCAAGTTTGCATAATTGGCAGCTTCAGTCCCTCAAGTTTCAAAAATTGTCAAATCTAGTCCCTGGTTATTCAAAACATGGAAAATTATCATCAAAGGTCCTTTAAAGTTCAAGTTTGCAAAATGACAACTTTGGTCCCTCAAGTTTGAAAAATGGCAAAATAGGCCCCTGAAGTTTCACACTTTGGCAAAACTAGTCCTTGAGGGTTTAAAATGAATAAAAAGTCAACTTTAGTCCTTGGGAAATCAAACTTGTTTACAAATAGTCCCTGGATGAAAGTTTACAAAATTGGCAACTTTTACCCCTCAAGTTTCACACTTTGGCAAAACTAGTCCTCGGGTTTTAAAAACTAGAAATTATCAAAAATTACCCTTTAACTATTCAAACTTGGCAGGAAAAACCCTTATGATAACTTTTGGAATGTTACAATTCACACCCTTCACAAATTCAGAAATTACATAAAAGGTCCTTGGGCTTAATCCAATATAAACCAAACCGGACCCTTTATTTATTATAAACCCAAAACCCCTTAACCCTTATATCACCCCTAGCCCATAAATAAATAAACCAAACAAACAAACCCCAGGCCCAATCCTTTCCCTGGCCCAACTCCCACTCAGCCCAAACCCCCTCTCAGTTATAACACCTTCATCACCCCGTTCACACCTTCACCCCCTTCCCTCCACTTGCCTCTGCAACTCACCCTCCATGGCCCATCCAGTCCCATCTCCACCGCCCTTTCCACTCACCCCCACCATCCTCACCTAACAGGACAACCCCCATTAATGCCACCACCCCCTCTTGCTTATAAAACAGTGCAATTTGCACTTAACCTTTTTGGCGCCAAAATTAAAGAACGGCCAAGATTGAAATTCTCTCATCCAAAGGTCCAGAATCAAGTGGGAAATGCTCAGAGGGGGTCACAAACCCTAATGTTCCCCTATATAAGGAAAGAGAAGCAAGGATAAGAAGGGGTAGTTTATTTTTTGAATTTTCATGTCGTTTTCATTAGTTATCAAAATTCCAGTGTAATTTTTAGTTTAAAAGTAATGTTTTAAGTATTTCCAGTGTATCTTGAACTAATTTGAGTAATCAATTGAAGCTTTTGTGTTTGAATTCAGTTTGTGCTACTTTTTCACTCAAAATCTTAATTTCCACTTAATGTTATTGTCTGTGCTTGTTATGGACTAATTAGGCAACATAAGCTCCCAGAAAGCTTTTACAAGCTTTTAGAAATCATAAAACTCAGTGTAGATTCAAAAACCGGAAAATACAAAAAAAAAGAATTAAATAGGTGAAAAATAAAAAATCAATGAAGAAGAAGATCACAGCTGGAGCATTTTTATATTGGATGGCAGTGGGTTAGTGAACCTGTGGAGGTTCTATAGGAAGTGATTTGGGTCCTTGGTTCATGTTCTTAAGCTTGGAAGACATTGTAAGCTTTTTATCCAATTTATCATTTCACTATTCTAGTACTTGTGATTGTTTATATCTGTGTTATTTATGCTTAATTAGTGTTAATTAGGGTAATTATAACTTAATATTAGGTGTTTGTTATTTGGATTTCTTTGTTGCTCACTTTTCTTGTTTAACTACCATTTTAGCAATAATTAGGTTCCTGTGTATTAGTGGATATGACCTGTGGTTTTATGGTTAATTTAGCCTCTTAGATAATATTAAAACCTGTGGAACTAGTCTCATGGTCTCAATCTATGATTTGCTTTGAAAACCTTTTAAATCAGTTAGATAAAGGGTTGTTTGGATTTATTGACTTATCTGTGTTCCAAAGGGTTTATGTTGTTGTTATTTGTTTAGACATGCTTCATTAGGTCAATATAGTATAGGTAAACTCTAAAATCCAGAGGTAATAGCAAGAAAAGTCAAAATCAACTTTGATTTCATTTTAATTGTTCACTGTGTGATTTTTAGAGATCATAATCATCATTGTGGCTGTTAATCTTGTTGTTATTGCTTAATATAGTTTTAATATAGCTTATAATAACTACTTCAGTGATCTACAACCATTAGAACTTCATAAAAGTCAATCTTGTACATAAAAGATAAAAAGTCAAAAGTGGTATCTAATAAAATGGGCAGATTTTCTTTGTCACTTCTAGGGTTCAATATAGTTTGGAAATAAGTGATTCTTGTTTTTCTGTGTTATTTGATTGCTTGTGGATCTATATCATCAAGAAAATCTCATTTTGGAACTTGTTTGCTCATAGATTTTAAACCTCAAAACCACTTGCAGGGGAAGATATCTCCCCTGTCTCAGCACACTGTCACCATCTCCACCACTTGAGTGAGTTCCACAGGCCACATTAGTGAGCCCCAGGGCTTATTCTTGGTTCCTAGTTGTGCATAAGCTAGCTGAGAACACATCTCACCCAAGCTTTTAAGCTTAAGCTCTGTGGACCCCACCTGTATGATCCCTAGAACTTTGTCCCATTTCTGTGTTGAGAAAAGAAATCCCAAGTGCTTATTTTGAGCTTGTAGCTTATTCAGTGCATATTTCTTGTTGATTTAACTTCATACCAGTTCTAGTAACTTGCTTGCACCATAATCCACCCTTGTAGGACCGCTTGTTAGCTTATTCAACCTTATTTCAAGCTTGTTTGACCAAAAGTCAAACTGCTAAGGAAATAAGCTTGCATATTGCTTATTTTTGAATTTAAGCAAAAGTGTTTTTACAAAAGTTGTTCATTTTTAGCATATAATCAGTTTCCAAAAAGAAAAATCCAAAAATCATCACTTTTTAAGAAAAGTGATAGTTTCTATTTAATATAATTTAGATTTTTATTTTTCTTTTTAAATTTTTATTAAGTACTATCCTGTTTTCTTAATTTTCTTAAATTCCTAGTATCTTAAAGTATTTGTATAAATTTTCTTAGAATTTTCCCTGTTCATTTAGCATTTATTAGAATTAAAAACAGTTTAATTAATAATTAGTTAATATTAGTAAATTAAATAGTTTAAATAGATTTTGTTAAACAGTAATATATTTTTATATTTTACCTGAGTTCTAAATTTTGTTTAGCACTTCTGGTAATTTTCCCATAATTTCTACTGTTCATTTGTTAATTTTTAGATTTAATTTTAATTAAAACAGTTTTATTAGAAAAATCAAAAAGAAAATAGTTTAATTGTTTAAATTTAATCTCAGATCCATTTTTATAATTTTCCTAGCTTGTAAACATTATTTTAGATTCTGTAAAAATTTTATTTGTCATTTTCTCTTTTCATTTTCTAATTTTCTTATTTAATCTATTTTAAATAACCTTTATATAATAGTTTAGTAATTAATTAATAAAAAACCCACAAAAAGACAAAAATATTTGTTTTAAATTTTTATATTTCTTTTAAGTCATTTTAGATTTTTAGAAATTAATCTTGCAAATTTTTAGTTAATTTTGTAATCTTAATCATTTTTAGATTTGTTATAAATTAGTTTTAATTAACTTTTTAAATAGTTTTAGTAATTAATTAATATATAAATATTAAAATAATCAAAAAAAATAATTTTCTTTTTAATTTAATTTTCTTTTCATTTTAATTTCACCCCTTCTAGTTTTTAATTGTTCATATTTAACCTTTTTTCCATTTACGTGATTAGTCTGTTGTATTAGGTTTTCCCAAAGCCTAATTATGTTTCCCTGTAGTGTAGAATTTTGTTAGATATCATAATCAGTAGTGTAAAATCAATCCAAATCATTATCTGGTTACTATTCCCAAATCACTCATTCCCAGAACGTTTCCAAAATACAATTTCAACCTCGTTCGGACTTAACGACCCGTAAATACACTGTGCTTTCAACGGATCATATATTGATCACTCTCTCCCTCATTTGACTTAGTTGACCACACCTGATTAACTGGATGGTTTGGGAGGAGTCAGGTATTATGGGGATTGACCAAAAGTTAAGATTTCGCTTTTCCACTTTGACTATTTTTTTTCATTATAAGTAGTTAAGATAAGTGGTATGTGTTAATTTACACATACTTTTATACTTAAATATCGGACCAAAACGACCAAAAACCCGACTATAAATGCCAAATTTTGTATTGTTTTTGTGTTTGTGATGTGCAGGTGAGGATATTGTAAAAATGGACAAAATCAAGCCGTAAACGACAAAAACGAGCACGGGATTGGAAAAGGATCAAAAGCCGGAGCCGGGAAGCATTTTTCAAGTATTTGAGCTCAAAGTGACAACTATGGTCCTTGAAGAATCACTATTTAGCAAGAAAAGTCCTTGGAATAAATTTACACAAATGGTCCCTGAATTTTCAGATTTGACAAATTTAGTCCTTGTGATATGTCCTAAAACTAAGCTGCCATTATTTACAAACCTTAACCCAATATTAACCCAAAACCCAATAAACCCAAAATAAACCAGCCCACTCCCAAATATCCCAAAGCCTACTCCCACCCAAAACCCACAACCCGAGACCCAAACCTTTCCCATATAACCCGGTCCACAAACCCAACTCAAATAAATATAAAAAAATATAACTCCCGCCCCCCAATTCATCTTTTACCCAGCCAAGATAAACCCTAATTACAATTTAACCAAAATTACCCCAATCCCGTCTTAGTTACCACAATTAAGGGTACTTCCGTCAAATCCCAGTACCCTGACACCCTTCTGACACAAAGAATGAAACGTGGCAAGCTTTAAGTGGTCAAGACGCGTCACAAGATACATTTGGCAGCCTATGATTGGATGAGATGACACACAAGGGATCTAATGAGTATATTCGTGAGTAGATTCTATCTCCAGAAGGTTCAAAACACGCTCCTCCTTCAGCTATAAATAGAGGATTAGAGTCACGATTTGGGGTTGTTAGTTTAGCTTGAATTGTAGTTATAACTTCTTTTGTAATCTTCTCTAAGCTTTCTGTAAACGTTTAATACCTTTTTAGTGTAATAAATTTGGTTTTTAGTTAAATACAAAGTACATTTTTTATTTTCAATCTCTAGTTGTGTTTAAATTTCATAAGCTCTCTTATCTCATAAGCTTCTATAAGCTCATGAGATCAATTAAAATCAGTTTACACCTATTTTGATAAGTCTTCAGTTTAATTCAATAAAAATACAAAAAAAATCAGTTAAATAGTTGAAAAATAAAAAAATTGTTTTCATAAACTCAAAAATAGTTTTTAACTAGTGTCAGTAAACTTACATAAGCTCAGAAGCTCATGTGAGTCATTAGTTTAGTAAAAAAATCCAAATTCACTAAAAGTTTCATCAAAAACAGAATATATTATGTTCATAGTGATCATCAGTGGTTGAATTCAGACTCAAAGCTGCATTATAAGCCTATCCTAAAGATAGGCTAGCTTTGGAAGATCTCAGAAAGCTGAGATCCAGCTTGTAAGAATCATTTTACTTTTCTAGTTCATTATNAGAATGAAACGTGGCAAGCTTTAAGTGGTCAAGACGAGTCACAAGATACATTTGGCAGCCTATGATTGGATGAGATGACACACAAGGGATCTAATGAGTATATTCGTGAGTAGATTATATCTCCAGAAGGTTCAAAACACGCTCCTCCTTCAGCTATAAATAGAGGATTAGAGTCACGATTTGGGGTTGTTAGTTTAGCTTGAATTGTAGTTATAACTTCTTTTGTAATCTTCTCTAAGCTTTCTGTAAACGTTTAATACCTTTTTAGTGTAATAAATTTGGTTTTTAGTTAAATACAAAGTACATTTTTTATTTTCAATCTCTAGTTGTGTTTAAATTTCATAAGCTCTCTTATCTCATAAGCTTCTATAAGCTCATGAGATCAATTAAAATCAGTTTACACCTATTTTGATAAGTCTTCAGTTTAATTCAATAAAAATACAAAAAAAATCAGTTAAATAGTTGAAAAATAAAAAAATTGTTTTCATAAACTCAAAAATAGTTTTTAACTAGTGTCAGTAAACTTACATAAGCTCAGAAGCTCATGTGAGTCATTAGTTTAGTAAAAAAATCCAAATTCACTAAAAGTTTCATCAAAAACAGAATATATTATGTTCATAGTGATCATCAGTGGTTGAATTCAGACTCAAAGCTGCATTATAAGCCTATCCTAAAGATAGGCTAGCTTTGGAAGATCTCAGAAAGCTGAGATCCAGCTTGTAAGAATCATTTTACTTTTCTAGTTCATTATTTTTCATATAAGTAGCTTTAATTGTGATAATTGATGAATACTAGTGTATTATAGTGTTTGTTGTTGATTACTGTTCCATTTGTGTTATTTGTTCATGTTTCAGTGTTGTGATGCTATTCCAAGCTTGTGTGATCATTTAGAGTACTTGTACAATGAGACTGTGAAGTTACTGAGTTTAATAAGTGATTATTCTGTGACTACTTGAATCTGTTGTTATAGCTGTTACTATTGGTAGAATTGAGCTTAGATTGTTATCAATGATTGTTTTTTATCACAAGTTTGGTGGATTTGATCTTAGAATAGATAGTTGTAGTGATTTGGTATGCTGTAAGGAGTGTTTGGGTTAGGAGCTCATTAGATATTCTAGTTGCTTAGTGGCTGATACTTTGCTATAGATAGCTCACTTTAGGCATAGTTAACATAGTTAAAGCAAAATTTCAGTAGTATAAAGTGTGAAAGTCAACATTAGCTTTAAAGGATTCTTCACAGATAGTATACTTGATAAATGAGCTTGATCATTGGACTGTTAGTTGCTTATAGTGATTGAAAGTGTAAACTCAGTGATTAAACAAGTTAAACATACACCATTTGTTAGATTTAGAGTGTTCAAAATCAATTTGGTCAAAGCTCAAGTGCAAATTAAAAGTCAACCAATATTAGTAAATTAAACTGCAGCCTTTAATAGATTTCAGTTGCTGAACTTTTGAGAAATTGGACCTCAATTGAGCCTTAGAAATTAGGGCTTTTGTGTTTTTCTAAATCTCTGGTTGGTGATCTACATTTGCCCCACTTAGTTGTTAGGAAACTGCTGATTAGATAGCTTATATTTGGACCTCAACTTTGTCCCAATAAGTGTAGTTGCTGAAACTTAATTTTGATTTGATCTGGTGCATTTGTCTTATAGTTTCTGTTTCATTGCTTGAGTTGTGTTTCTTTTGTTGTCATTTGGTTATATTCTTAGTCATTTTCATTTTTAATCTAATAAGTGCTTATTTGCTACCAAAAAAAGTGCTTATTAGCTTTTTCTTAACTATTTGTGTATTAATCTGAGTAAAACTTGATCTTTATTTGCTTGAATTGAGTTCATTTGAGAATAAGGACTCTTCTGAGTACTTTTTATTCAGTTTCCATTCAAGTGCTTATTTATAAGCACTTGAATAAGCTGTTATAAGCTGAAATAAGCACGTTTCAGCTTATTTTTGAAAAAAATTTTCTCACAAAATCTTTAAGATAGTATTTTAGATTTTTCATAAAAAATTCAGATTTATTTTTGAATTGTTTTGCTATTTATTTTGTATTTTTCTAGATTTTTAATCATTTTTAATTTCCAAATAAATCATAAAAAGACAAAAATATTTTCTGGTTTTATTTTTAATTTTCATTTTCAGTTTATTAAAATTTTTAGAAAATAAATTTGTAGAATAAATTTTTCATTTTATAATTAGTTTGATTTTCTTTTATTAACTAAAAATACAAAAATAGTTTTTAATTCATATTAAATAAATAAATAGCCAAAATAATATTTTTCTTTTTCTAAAAATTCTTTTTAGTTGTTTAAGATTTTTCAAAAATTGTTTCACATTTTTACGATCATTTTTCAATAAAAGTCACATTTTATTTTGTACGTTACGTTTTAAATACGCGTTTGAATTACTGTTTTTTTAGTTTTTAGATCATTGTGCATATATTGCTTGTACTTTGAGCATTATTAGTCATTTCTTATCACTATTTGAATTTCAATTTCACTATTTTCACTTTTCACTTTTCACAAACACGGTTTCTCAAATCATGATTAACGAGATTCCATTTAACCTTCGCACGGACACGACCCGGGTAATTTCTTATTTGTTGAGAAATTGCTTGGATATATACTATACTATTCACGACACATCAAATTTTTGGCGCCGCTGCCGGGGAAGGTTGAAGTGAATTTTGGTTTTCGTTTTTGAAAAAATCGTTGTTTTGAAAAACCTTCCTTGTATGTATTTTCTTATATAAAAAAAGTAAAAATCAAAAATATTAAACACTTTTCCTAAAGTGTTTACAAAATACCAAAAATATAATAAACATCCTCGCTCTTCCGTTGAAGGAGGGGTGTTGTAAACCAAATAAATTCGAACGCAAAAAGATATTGTGAAATTACTCGGTTTCGGATTACTTTAATTCTACAACCAACTCCCTCGTTATGAGTAGATTTGAAGGAAACGAATTCGGGTGATGAATCGATCATAAAAAATAATAACAAAACAAAAGAGAAATACAAAAATATTGTGATTTTAAAGTTTTCTTTTATATAAAAACCAAAAATATTTTCTTTTCTAATTTTGTTTTTCTTTTTAATTTTTGATTTCTTTTTGGTGTATGAACATCCGTTCTTCATCGAACGATCTTCTTTCACCTCTTTCGGATCCCGAACGGATTATTCGACATAATCATCGGGTTGATTTTTCAAGTTTGAATAATTTTGACGATATTAACACGAATCGTGTTCATTTCTCAACCGTTGAGGAAATGAATAATAACGGTCAACACCCGCCGGTGGGTGGTGCACAACAAAATGAGGAACCTCCGATGGGACCTCAACCTCCTCCCGATCTCCGTATGATGGAGGAGTTGTGTCAACCGACTATGTTCGGACGTGGTGGCCCGATTGCCCCCGTCAATATCAAAGCCGCGGATTCTGGACTTAAACATCACATGATTCAACAAGTCCAAAATTTTTGCCAATTTCACGGTTTACCGGGTGATGATGCTAACAAATATCTTTATAAATTCCTAACCATCACCCAAAGTATGAAACAAAACGGTGTCTCCGATGATGCCCTTCGCCTTTATCTCTTCGCATATTCATTGACGCATCACGCCACCGCTTGGTTTGATCGACTTCCGAAGAATTCTATTCATACGTTCAATGAAATGGTTTCGAAATTCTTGGCAAAATATTTTCCACCATCGATGGTGACGAAGTTAAGAAACGACATAAGCAATTTTCGACAACTTCCCGACGAATCTTTATTCGAAGCTTGGGAACGCTATAAGCTTTCGATTGACCGGTGTCCGAATCACAACATGTTGCTCGTCACAAGTATTGATACGTTTTATAATGGTTTAACTTTACGACATCGTGATACGATCAATGCAGCTGCGGGTGGTACTTTTATGAAAAGACGCCCCGAAGAGTGCTACGATCTCATCGAGAACATGACCGCCCATCACAATTATTGGGATTCCTCAGCCGAGAGGGGCAAGTCGACGAGATCTACCACGTCTTCCAATGCAGAAATTGCGGCTCTTAACAAAAAATTCGATGATGTTGTCCGTCTTTTGCAAACGAATCCAAATCTAAACAACAATTGTCAAGTCAATGCGATTAATCAAAATTGTGAAACGTGTGGTGGTCCACATCCGTATTATGAGTGCCCAGCCTCCGGTGGTTTTGCTCATGAGAACGTTTATGCTACAAATATGGGAGGTAACGGTTACCAACCACAACGAGATCGGAATCTCCTTAGCTATCGTTCCACCAATTATCTTGGACCACCCGGTTTTAATAATCAAAATCAAGTTAACAATATGCAAAACCGTAACAGTCAATTCAATCAAAATCAAAATCGTGTTAACAATGGTTTTCAAAATCCGGGAAATTTCAATCAAGGACAAAATCGTGGAAATTTTCAACATCAAGGAAATTATCAAGGCCCGAATCAAGGGAATTTTCAAAACGCAAATCATGGAAATTATAATAATGGAAATCGAAATCATGGGAATTTTCATAATCAAAATCAAGGTTTTCATCAAAATAACCGAGGACAAAATTTCAATAATCAAAATCAAGTTTTGAATCAAAACCAAACGTCCTCGGATGAGTTTTTCAAGCAATTCATTAAAAATCAAGAGGAAATGAATAAGTTGATGATTAGTCAAATGGCCGAAATCAAGAAGTCTTTAAATGATCGACCCTCGGGTTCGGGTACTAAATCTCTTCCAAGCAACACGATCGCTAACCCGAGGGGCGATGCTAAAGCGATCACGACACGAAGTGGTGTTTCATATGATGGACCTACGGCTCCGACTACTTCTTCTTCTCTTCCTCCCAAGGTAGTCGACCGTGAACCCGAGGTGACAAAGGATACGGAACTTCCTACTAATAATGGAAGGACCGAAAACATCCAACCTCCGGTTGTCCAAATGTCTAAAGAAAAAGAAAATGTGTCTAAAGGAAAGGAAAAAGTCACTTTTGAAAAAGATGAACCAATTAAAACTAAACTTCCTTATCCTTCGCGTTTAAATGATCAAAAGCACTGTGAGACAATGAACTATCAAAAAGAATAATTTTATAAAATCTTTCAAGATCTTCGATTTGATTTAAGTCTCGCGGATGCCGTTGTTTTGATGCCAAAATTTGCTTCGATGATCAAAAATTTATTGAATAATAAAGAAAAATTGTTTGAAATGACGAAAACGCCTTTGAATGAAAATTGTTCCGCGGTTCTACTTAAAAAGCTTCCCGAAAAGCTTGGAGATCCCGGCAAGTTCTTGATTCCGTGTAATTTTCCGGGGATGGTTCAATGCTTCGCCCTAGCGATTTGGGTGCTAGCATTAACCTTATACCTAAGTCAATGTGGAAGAAATTACCTCTTCCCGATCATACTCCCACGTGCATGACCCTCGAGCTCGCCGATCGATCTACGTCTCATCCCATTGGAATCGCCGAGGATGTCATTGTTAATGTTGGAAAATTTCATTTCCCTGCCGATTTTGTGATTGTCGATTTTGATCCCGATCCAAGGGTTCCTCTTATTCTCGGTAGAGGTTTCCTAAGGATGGGTCGTGCTTTGATTGATGTTTATGATAAGGAGATTACTTTGCGAAATGGTAATGAAGTCGTCACATTTAACTTGGACCAAACGTCGAGATACTCCTCTACCGATGATTGCATGTCCGTTAACTGAATGGATATTATTGATGAAGTTTCGGAGGAGTATTCTCAAGAGCTTCTCGGTTTTTCTCATGACGTTTCAAGTGGCAATTCCACTTTTGATTCTTCTTCTATTAATAATTCTTCCTCTTCTCTTCCCGATGATAATTCTCCTTCTTCTCAACCTATTGTTGCCGACTCTTCCCCTTCCCTCACTCCGTTTGAGGGAAGTGATTTCTTGTTGGAAGATGTCAATGCTTTTCTTACTATCGACACACCGGATGTTGACGATTCTTATTACGATCCGGAGGGAGATATTCTTTTGCTTGAAAAACTCTTGAATGAAGATCCTTTTTCTCCTCTCCCTCCGAAGAACATTTGTGTTGAAGAAGTTAAAGAAGTTAAAGAAGCCGAACCGACAAATGAAAAACCACCCGAGCCCGAACTTAAAGAATTACCTCCTCATCTTGAGTACGCTTTCTTAGAAGGAACCAACAAATTTCCCGTTATCATTTCTAAATTTCTTCAAGATGAGGAGAAGAAACGTCTCATAGATGTGCTTAAGAAGCATAAGAGTGCCATCGCTTGGCAAATTTCCGACATCAAGGGCATAGACCCTCGTTTTTGTACTCACAAGATTTTACTTGAAGATAATTACAAACCGTGTGTCCAACAACAACGACGGGTTAACCCAAAAATTCATGAAGTCATTAAAAAAGAGGTTATCAAATTACTCGACGCTGGGATGATTTACCCCATTTCTGATAGCCCATGGGTTAGCCCGGTCCATTGTGTTCCAAAGAAAGGTGGTATTACCGTTGTGAAAAATGATGATAATGAGTTAATCCCCACACGTCTCGTCACCGGTTGGAGAGTGTGTATCGATTACCGCAAACTTAACGATGCGACTCGTAAAGACCATTTCCCGCTTCCTTTTATGGATCAAATGCTCGAACGTCTTGCGGGAAATGAGTTCTATTGTTTTCTTGATGGTTTTTCCGGCTATTTTCAAATTCCGATTGATCCCCAGGATCAAGAGAAAACGACTTTTACGTGCCCTTATGGAACGTTTGCTTACCGACGAATGCCATTCGGCTTATGCAATGCTCCTGGAATGTTCCAAAGGTGCATGATGGCCATATTTCATGATTTGATCGAGAAAACAATGGAGGTCTTTATGGATGATTTTTTGGTTTATGGTGATTCTTTTACGTCTTGTCTCTCCCATTTAGAACAAATGCTCCAACGATGCGAACAAACTAATTTGGTTCTAAATTGGGAGAAATGTCACTTTATATTTAAAGAGGGTATAGTCCTTGGCCATAAGATTTCTAAGGCCGGGATTGAGGTTGATAGGGCCAAAGTCGATGTGATCGCAAAACTACCTCATCCCATGACCGTCAAGGGAATTCGAAGTTTCCTCGGTCATGTCGGCTTTTACCGACGTTTTATTCAAGATTTTTCCAAGATAGCCCGACCTTTGACCCACCTTCTTGAAAAGGATGCTCCGTTTATCTTCTCAAATGAGTGCATTGATGCATTTAATATTCTTAAGAAGAAGTTAACGGAAGCTCCTATCTTAGTTTCCCCCGATTGGGATTTGCCTTTTAAGCTTATGTGCGATGCTAGCGATTATGCTATCGGGGCGGTCTTGGGGCAACGTAAGAACAAATATTTTCTGCCGATACACTATGCAAGTAAAACAATGAATGATGCTCAATCTCATTACACGACTACCGAAAAAGAAATGTTAGCCGTCATATATGCCTTTGAAAAGTTTCGACCTTACCTTCTTTTGAAGAAGTGCATAGTGTACATGGATCATTCGGCCTTAAAATACTTAATGAACAAACAAGATGCTAAACCAAGACTTATGCGATGGGTTCTCCTCCTTCAAGAATTCAATGTTGAAATTTGAGACAAGAAAGGAGCGGAGAACCTAGCCGCTGATCATTTTTCTAGACTCGAAAATCCTCATCAAAGTGTTCTCGAGAAAAAGGATATAAATGAATCATTTCCTCTCGAGACACTTGGGAGTGTATCACATAGTGATTCTAGTACCCCATGGTTCGCCGATTTTGCGAATTACCATGCGGGGAATTTCATAAGGAAAGGGATGTCGTCTCAACAGAAAAATAAATTCTTTAAGGATGTTAAACATTATTATTGGGACGACCCTTAGTTGTTTAGAGTTTGTGCGGATCAAGTGATTAGGAGATGTGTTCACGGCAAGGAGGCCGATGAGATTCTTATGGCATGCCACAATGGACCCACGGGGGGACATCATGGTGCCAATTTTACCGCAAAGAAAGTTTTTGATTTCGGTTTCTATTGGCCGACGATATACCGAGATGCACAAGATTTGGTGAAATCTTGTGACTCGTGCCAACGTCAAGGAAAAATTTCACAACGAGATGAGATGCCTCAAAACGCTATTCAAGTTTGTGAAATCTTTGATGTCTGGGGTATCGATTTTATGGGACCATTCCCGTCTTCGAGAGGGAATAATTACATACTTGTGGCGGTCGATTACTTTTCTAAATGGGTTGAAGCGAAAGCGCTCCCCACAAATGACGCCCGAGTAGTGGTTAAGTTTTTGAAAAACTTGTTTTCCCGATTTGGTACACCTCGTGCTATCATAAGTGATCGTGGTACTCATTTTTGTAATGATCAATTCGCTAAAGTCATGTCCAAATATGGAGTTACTCATCGTCTTAGTACCACGTATCATCCGCAAACGAGCGGTCAAGTTGAGGTGTCCAATCGTGGACTTAAGAGGATTTTAGAAAGAACCGTTGATGGAAATCGTGCTTCTTGGTCCGATAAGTTGGATGATGCATTATGGGCTTTCCGTACGGCTTACAAAACACCAATCGGATGTACTCCATATAAGCTTGTTTACAGAAAGACTTGTCATTTACCCATCGAATTAGAGCATAAAGCATATTGGGCTTTGAAACATGTTAATTTTGACCTTAAGACCGCGGGTGATCATCATAAAATACAATTGAATGAATTGGTTGAATTGCGTGATCAAGCTTACGAGAATTCTTTAATCTACAAAGAGAAAACTAAGAGGATTCATGATGATAAGATTAAGAATCTTGATTTCAATGTAGGAGACCAAGTCCTTCTTTTTAATTCTCGATTGAAGATTTTCTCGGGCAAGCTCAAAACCTGTTGGTCTGGACCGTTCACTATTACTCATGTGTTCCCTTATGGTACCGTCGAGTTATCTCAACCCGATGGTCCCAACTTTAAGGTGAACGGTCATAGGATCAAACATTATTTCGGAGGGGATATACCAACCATGGTAGTCCCGGATCTCCAAACTTTCCCCAAGGACAATTGAATTCGGGGATCGAGTCAAGCTACGTGACTCGGTGAACAAAAACAAAGCCCTTCGTGGGAGGCAACCCATGCTTATCATTTCTATCTTCTTTTATATTTTCTAATGTGACGTGAGGAGGGGCGACCTCTTCCATTCTTGTGCTTTCGTGGTTGTTTTTGTTGTATGTACAGGAATTTCCCGAATTATGATGACTCTCGTGCTCGTTGTTTCTCTTCTCCACTCGAGTATCATTCTTCGTTGCTTATGGAAATCCGATATCCAAAAATCTTATCGACTAACACTTATCTTTGGCATAATTAATAAACGGCCTAGATTTTTGTTAGGATTACCCTTACCTTTGAAACATTGAGGACAATGTTTATCTTTAGTCTGGGGGGGGGGGTTAATCTTCGATTTGATTTTTCCTTGCACTTTCACCTTTGTCATTTACTCTCGCAACCCCGTTTTTTCTTAAAAATGCAAAAAAAATTGAAAAATTTTGAAAATTTTCAAAGAAAAATGATGAAAATGTTGTGAAAAAGCACAAAAAAATGTGAAAGTTGAAAATTATGCAAAAATAGAATAAGTGTTTTGACACCGTGTTAACTTTCTTGTTGGGGAGAGTAGGAATAATATTTTGACTTGATCGGGTGTGTTGAGCCCTAGCTTGTTCCCTTAACCAATGATGATCACATAAGCCTGTGCTAGTTTTGTACACAAGGAGCTACTCTTTTGTCGGCTCCCGTACATTACTTTATACATGCGCAGCTTAAAAGCTTTCGCTAGTCTTTTACATCAAAGGAGCACTAAAATGCGAATTCTTTTCTAGAGTTTGCAAGCTTCGTATTTGACTTTATATATGCGTAGCTGATTATCGGCTAAGTATTCGCGGATCTCATTATTTGAGATTTGTTAAAAAGGCGAAGAGCGAGAAATGATAGGGTTTATTTAGAAGTTAGATGCCATACGTGGAGTAGTGTTCTCTTTAAAGCTCATCGAAGGTACTTGTGGTCTTTTGTTCCCATTAGCTTGTTTCACCTTATATCTTGTGTATAATAATTAAAGATGTCTCGGTTTTAACGAAATTTAGTTCTTTATCTTCTTAAGAGAATCTTTGCTTGAAAAATTGGGTACACATCAAGGTTACACGCCAATAGTATTAAGTTGTATTGTATTGAGTTGTACGTATGTGGTTTCGGAGCTACCCTTTAAAGCCCGGTATTCATTAGTGCTAAGGTGCTTTAAGACTCCGGATTGAGATCGGGCCTTGGATCCTACTTCTAAAGGCGGTAGGTCTTGGATTGAAACTGTGAAGGTTCGGAGTTGAGAAGTTACTAAGGCAAGAAAAAGAAAGAAAAAATGAATGAAAAAAAATATTAAGAAAAGTCAAAAAAATGAAAAAAAAATGAAAAAATCAAAAGAAAGAATAAGGATTTATGTTGAGATTTATGGATTATGAGCTTAAGTGTTAAGACTAAAGTTGGTAGCACGTGAGGTGCATGCGAATGATCCTAGATCGGGCGCATGAGGTGCACGTGAAGGTACTCTCCAACTTATGTCTATTTTGATGTATTCCAAAGTCTTTATGTATGTATCCAATATCCTTGATGTGGACCTCATTTTTCGAGCAAACCTTCTTAAGAGAAGATGACTAACTACTTAGCGTTGAAATTCTTGGTATCTTTATTGGACTAATTCATATTGGAACGAGAATATATGAAGAAATTCATTTCTCAACTTAATTTAAAATAAATAGATACACTAAGATATGGGAACAAGGGGTTTTACACAAGTAACTACGATGAGTAGTATTGACATCTAACTTGTAAATAAACGGTGATCTCGTTCATAAGCTTAGTTTGGGAACTTGTGAAAAGTCAAGGATGACGAATTTTATCCTTTTGGTCACTATTCTATGAAGTGTGTTTCTACTCGATAAACCTAATAATTATCGCAAGATAATGAAAGTTAACATACCGTCACCTTAATAAAGTTGGAAAATAAAAATATATTAGCATAGAGTTAATAAAAGGAATAAATTGGGTAAACGGGGCATTTTTGGGAATAAATGATTTTGAAATCTCTTTTGAACGTTCTTGCTACTTTTCAAAGTTAGTAGAAAGAGTTTCTAAATTATTTATCTCGAGAATGTGATGTGATTACATTGCGTGCACGACAATACCTTAGTCTGGGGGATTTTGGTATGTGTTAATTTACACATACTTTTATACTTAAATATCGGACCAAAACGACCAAAAATCCGACTATGAATGCCAAATTTTGTATTGTTTTTGTGTTTGTGATGTGCAGGTGAGGATATTGTAAAAATGGACAAAATCAAGCCGTAAACGACAAAAACGAGCACGGGATTGGAAAAGGATCAAAAGCCGGAGCCGGGAAGCATTTTTCAAGTATTTGAGCTCAAAGTGACAACTATGGTCCTTGAAGAATCACTATTTGGCAAGAAAAGTCCTTGGAATAAATTTACACAAATGGTCCCTGAATTTTCAGATTTGACAAGTCCTTGTGATATGTCCTAAAACTAAGCTGCCATTATTTACAAACCTTAACCCAATATTAACCCAAAACCCAATAAACCCAAAATAAAACATAAACACAAGCCCACAACATAACCAGCCCACTCCCAAATATCCCAAAGCTCACTCCCACCCAAAACCCACAACCCGAGACCCAAACCTTTCCCATATAACCCGGTCCACAAACCCAACTCAAATGAATATAAAAAAATATAACTCCCGCCCCCCCAATTCATCTTTTACCCAGCCAAGATAAACCCTAATTATCATTTAACCAAAATTACCCCAATCCCATCTTAGTTACCATAATTAAGGGTACTTCCGTCAAATCCCAGTACCCTGACACCCTTCTGACACAAAGAATGAAACGTGGCAAGCTTTAAGTGGTCAAGACGAGTCACAAGATACATTTGGCAGCCTATGATTGGATGAGATGACACACAAGGGATCTAATGAGTATATTCGTGAGTAGATTATATCTCCAGAAGGTTCTAAACACGCTCCTCCTTCACCTATAAATAGAGGATTAGAGTCACGATTTGGGGTTGTTAGTTTAGCTTGAATTGTAGTTATAGCTTCTTTTGTAATCTTCTCTAAGCTTTCTGTAAACGTATAATACCTTTTTAGTGTAATAAATTTGGTTTTCAGTTAAATACAAAGTACATTTTTTATTTTCAATCTCTAGTTGTGTTTAAATTTCATAAGCTCTCTTATCTCATAAGCTTCTATAAGCTCATGAGATCAATTAAAATCAGTTTACACCTATTTTGATAAGTCTTCAGTTTAATTCAATAAAAATATAAAAAAAATCAGTTAAATAGTTGAAAAATAAAAAAATTGCTTTCATAAGCTCAAAAATAGTTTTTAACTAGTGTCAGTAAACTTACATAAGCTCAGAAGCTCATGTGAGTCATTAGTTTAGTAAAAAAATCCAAATTCACTAAAAGTTTCATCAAAAACAGAATATATTATGTTCATAGCGATCATCAGTGGTTGAATTTAGACTCAGAGCTACATTATAAGCCTAACCTAAAGATAGGCTAGCTTTGGAAGATCTCAGAAAGCTGAGATCCAGCTTGTAAGAATCATTTACTTTTCTAGTTCATTATTTTTCATATAAGTAGCTCTAATTGTGATAATTGGTGAATACTAGTGTTTGTTGTTGATTACTATTCCATTTGTGTTATTTGTTCATGTTTCAGTGTTGTGATGCTATTCCAAGCTTGTGTGATCATTTAGAGTACTTGTACAATGAGACTGTGAAGTTACTGAGTTTAATAAGTGATTATTCTGTGATTACTTGAATCTGTTGTTATAGCTGTTACTATTGGTAGAATTGAGCTTAGATTGTTATCAGTGATTGTTTTTTATCACAAGTTTGGTGGATTTGATCTTAGAAGAGATAGTTGTAGTGATTTGGTATGTTGTAAGGAGTGTTTGGGTTAGGAGCTCATTAGATATTATAGTTGCTTAGTGGCTGATACTTTGCTATAGATAGCTCACTTTAGGCATAGTTAACATAGTTAAAGCAAAATTTCAGTAGTATAAAGTGTGAAAGTCAACATTAGCTTTAAAGGATTCTTCACAGATAGTATACTTGATAAATGAGCTTGATCATTGGACTGTTAGTTGCTTATAGTGATTGAAAGTGTAAACTCAGTGATTAAACAAGTTAAACATACACCATTTGTTAGATTTAGAGTGTTCAAATTCAATTTGGTCAAAGCTTAAGTGCAAATTAAAAGTCAACCAATATTAGTAAATTAAACTGCAGCCTTTAATAGATTTCAGTTGCCGAACTTTTGAGAAATTGGACCTCAATTGAGCCTTAGAAATTAGGGCTTTTGTGTTTTTCTAAATCTCTGGTTGGTGATCTACATTTTGCCCCACTTAGTTGTTAGGAAACTGCTTATTAGATAGCTTATATTTGGACCTCAACTTTGTCCCAATAAGTGTAGTTGCTGAATCTTAATTTTGATTTGATCTGGTGCATTTGTCTTATAGTTTCTGTTTCATTGCTTGAGTTGTGTTTCTTTTGTTGTCATTTGGTTATATTCTTAGTCATTTTCATTTTTAATCTAATAAGTGCTTATTTGCTACCAAAAAAGTGCTTATTAGCTTTTTCTTAACTGTTTGAGTATTAATCTTAGTAAAAATTGATCTTTATTTGCTTGAATTGAGTTCATTTGAGAATAAGGACTCTTCTGAGTACTTTTTATTCAGTTTCCATTCAAGTGCTTATTTATAAGCACTTGAATAAGCTGTTATAAGCTCAAATAAGCACTTTTCAGCTTATTTTTTAAAAAGTTTTTATCACAAAATCTTTAGAATAGTATTTTAGATTTTTCATAAAAAAATTCAGATTTATTTGAGTTGTTTTGCTATTTCTTTGAATTTTTCTAGATTTTTAATCATTTTTAATTTCCAAATAAATCACAAAAAGACAAAAATATTTTCTGATATTATTTTTAATTTTCATTTTCAGTTTATTAAAATTTTTAGAAATTAAATTTGTAGAATAAATTTTTCATTTTATAATTAGTTTGATTTTCTTTTATTAACTAAAAATACAAAAATAATTTTTAATTCATATTAAATAAATAAATAGCCAAAATAATATTTTTCTTTTTCTAAAAATTCTTTTTAGTTGTTTAAGATTTTTCAAAAATTGTTTCACATTTTTAGGATCATTTTTCAATAAAAGTCACATTTTATTTTGTACGTTACGTTTTAAATATGCGTTTGAATTCCCGTTTTTTTAGTTTTTAGATCATTGTGCATATATTGCTTGTACTTTGAACATTATTAGTCATTTCTTATCACTATTTGAATTTCAATTTCACTATTTTCACTTTTCACTTTTCACAAACACGGTTTCTCAAATCATGATTAACGAGATTCCATTTAACCTTCGCACGGACACGACCCGGGTAATTTCTTATTTGTTGAGAAATTGCTTGGATATATACTATACTATTCACGACACATCAATAAGATGACAAGGGTATTATAAGGATTGACCAACAGTTAAGATTTCACTTTTCCACTTTGGCTATTTTTTTATTATAAGTAGTTAAGATATAAATAAAATGAACACCAATTTTCACCGGGTATAAACCCTTTACCAAAAGATAAAAGGAACACCAATGAAATCATTCAAAGCGTGTGTCAAGTGTGAACACAAAGCGGCACACAAAGCTAGCGTATTGGCTCATTTTATATTACATTTATTACCGGGTAAATTTTTTATTTTCAAGTAGATTTTTTTTGAGGTCTGTCTTTTAAGTTCAATCATTTTATAATACTACTCATTTTATTCTTTCTATGATAATCCGTAATGCAACTCCACGAATCTGTTTGGAACCATTGATTCCTGCGCCATTCGTTCACTTTCACAGTCTAGAGATAAAAATAAAATCTGTTAAGGTGATGTGAAAAAAGATGATGTGCTCCAACCTGGCCAGAACAAAATTACGATTTTATGGTATTTGATTGTTATGCATCACTAAAAGGTGACGTTATTCATGTCTTCTCGCTATCACCTCTAAACACCAGTAGCCACCATTACTTTCTAGCTCTCTTAAACCGCAACATTGCATGGGCAAGTCGCTATTACTTTAAATAGTAATGGCTTTGAGTAACTATATGTATGCGAAAAGGTAAATATTTAATTTAACCTAAGCTTAATACGACTATGAGCCACACGACCCGGGTAATTTGGAGCTGGAACTTGACTCAAAATCTACTCTAGTAGCTCGAGCTCAAAATAAATACAATGTCATTATTCGAGTTCTTCCATTATCACAAATTGAAAATTCTCAACCTAAAAACACGTTTTCATTTCCTTTGACAATCACTACTCTCATTACTTCAAAACATTCACCAAAAGCTAGTATACAACGTATGCAGCCAAGACATTAATGTTGAGCTTTTTACAAGCTTTTAGGTTTTGGTTGGTGATGATGTAGGTTGTACATTTATTGTGCTTCTTACTTTATTATAAAAATCTTACACTCCAATATCATTAGTGGCTCACTCCTTCTTAAACATCAAACAGTACAAAACCCTCGCAAGTTACTCCTTTACATATCTTCTACAAACACATACAAACAACAAACAACATCCTCTCAACAAGCCACCACTGTCCCTTAATGCATATTTTCAAGCTTAAGCCCAACCGAAACTCACACCGCACATGCTCCAACCCATTCTTACTTTTGCTTTTGTTTCACGATACGCACTCTACAAACCTTTCTATTATTGTTGAAATAGGTGCGGAATACACAAATTACAAAAGGTAAATATATTTTAGTCTTTGATAATTATTATTAACTAGCTTAGAAAACCCGTTGACACCGGGTACTTTTTTAAAGAAATAGAGAAATGAGATGATAAGAAATGTAGTAACGTAAATTTGTTCCATTTAAAATATGAAACAAAGAATGAGACAATGCCTCCATTATACGATAAGAAATTACTTATGTTACAATTAGTCAATTACACTAATAAACGTCAAGCTTGGGCTCTCCAAAATTTATTGTTTTGAGCAGCAAAAGATGTGTGTCAACGCCCATCTATTTGCAACCATAGCGTTGTCCACAAAAATATGCATCATTTAGTATAATGAAATGATAAATTTGCATATGAGTCATTCTTTGTTCCACAAAAAATTTTGTAAGTCATCCACACTATTTCATTATTAGTCAAAAAAAAAATGTCTAAAAAAAGATAATATGAAAATTTACCTAAGACTATAGCCCGAAAAAGTTCATTGCTTAAACGTGATAGCAAAGAATACTTACCACCCTTGCTTAACTTGATAGCAAAGGAAAAAACATATTTTTTCTTTCTTTCCAATACTTTGGCATATAGTGAATAAATAGCTTAAAGACCCGTGGATTCACTTGATTTTTAAAGAAATATCAAAATGAAATAATAAGAAAACAACGAAAGAAAACATGTTCCATTAATATATGAAAGAAACAATGAGATAATAGATGAATTATTCATTATTGTACAATCAATTGAATTTGTAACAATTAAACAATAAACACTGACGGCATTGTGGTATTCAAATGTAACGATTTTGAATAGTAAATAACGTATGTGAGCGCCAACCAATTTTATAGCAAATGCCAATACTGTGCACACCTAACATTATAAAATCTGCAAAGTGGTTTATAGTTAGTAAGTGAGATTCCAAAAGGATTTTCAAAGTTAAGTAATAGTACTTCAAAAAGAGTTGGAATGCAAAAACATGAATCATAAATCAAGGACCAACAACCTTTATCAAATTAAGTGTATTATACAGAGAAGAAGAACTGATTTTATTAAACTTTAACATTTTATCAAAAAGAACTGATTTAATTAAACTTCAAGAGGTACACCCAAACCTGCCTTCTTATGTCTTTTTATTCACAATATATAACAAAAAATTGAAGGAAAGATAAGAAATATATGTAGTTCAGAATGACACCCGACCCATTCGAACCGCACCAGAACTTATGCATTGTGATTTCCTACGATTACCCGTTATCCAACCTATACAAACCTGCACCACTATCATTAGTAATTTGAATAGCCTCATTTCAGATCGTAGAGGTCCACACATAATAACTTAACACAATATTAAGGAAAGTATACACCTACATGTGCTTTTACTACTTGTGCAAAACTACATCTTTGCTTACCCTCAAAGCTATCTACAAAGTTTTCTTTTTACGCCACCAAAATGGGCTATGCAATGTCCATTATCCAAGAAACAATTAAGAACTGACGATGTTCATATAGTAGCAAGAAGTTTCAAGTAAATACATTAGCATGTTAACTGCATTTTTGTCCTAAAAAAATAATTTTATACTCGCAATAAACAAATAGTAACGTACTAAAAAGTCACATATAGAGAAATTGAAAGATAAATTAGTGAGGGGTATACCTAAATACATCATAGGTGCAACCAAAACTTGTTTTTCCTCCTTGTTAGTTGTATTAGCAACCTTGAAGGAACCTATGCAGTGTGTTAAGAATACAGTTGGTAGCATAAAAAATAAAACTTAAGTTGACTCTTAGCATACTAAGGATTTTGATATTCTTTATGACCAACTAAACCACTCAACCATTTATTTAACTAACCATTACCAAAAATTATATTCTAGAATCAAACCATATTGTTGCTTTGTGATCATCTAGAAAGTGATTAACGCTTAAGCATATTCTTGGTTTTATTAACCGTGTTCAAACCTGGTTCAAATTATCCATGTTATCTTTATTGATCAACTCTCAAACATCATCACCAGGTGTCTATCTTAATCAAACCCATAACAACTATCAACCATTTTTCTCTAGCCTTTCAACTTCTCCTATGTTTCATCAACAGAGGATTGACACAATCAGACAAAGAACCAACCGGCACTCCTACTGCTTACCGCCCAAGTTTTCACAGCTTGTGGCACAGGCTCAATGACAGTCAACATGGACTACACAAATATGGCCCTAAAAATGAACAGTAGTAGTGCATTTATCAATTATTTCAAAATTTTATCTCATTTTAACTTTTCAAGATTACTCTTGCTAATAAAGAACTATTTTATGTGCATGAGTTAAGCCATTTTATACGTTTTTNAAAAAAAAAAAAACCTCTATAGAAGATACCTGGTAGGTTGTCACAATAAGCTCGATAGTTTTGCATCGAATTTCCCGTTCATATTGTAGGTACCCAATGAATATATCCATGTAAGTTTCATGTGCTTTGTTTTTTGCTTAATAAAACTCATGTGGAGATTCTATTTTCAAGATAATAGGGTAGAGTTGAAAGCAAGCATCATTTCAACATTAAAGACTAACCTGGCTCTAAGCTGCACAAACCCACGTCCCTTGGCTACATGGATCTTATATTACACTGTGTCCCAGATTGCAAGAAAAGATGCCTTAATTCCCTCTGTAATAACAGGGTCAAGATTGCCAATATTAACCTGCAAGAAGAACGAATAATGTTAATAAATAACATTGGTATATAAAAAGCTATAATACAAAACACTGAAGTCAGATGAGTGATACAATAGTATTGTCATCATCATTCCATGGACCTCTTATTTAGTAGGACTATCCGTCTCAGCACCTAAAGACAAAGTTTAGTCATTGTACTGTTAATGAATTAATGTTGATCAAGTTGAAAGATGAAATAAGATTCAACGCAACCGCATATGTGTTATGTTAATACTAATGGTGAATGAACATACCGGTGCCCATGTCATTTTGCACAATGGTAAAACCAACATCCAAATAACACTTGCAAGAGTAGTTCATTATTTCATTAAACAATAAGATAATCATAATCACCTCGCCATTATCTAACAATGTTATCATTTTACTATACATTAATAACATATTACCTTTATCAGTTGCAAATATATATAACTTGTAAGTATTTTCTTCAATTAATATAAAATCGTGGTCACAAAATTACAAAGATAAACTATAAACAAATTACCTGAAACATGAATGGAATTGCAACAAACATACCTAAAAAGTCGAAAAGCTTATTCAAAGTTTCATGCAAATATCACTTATCTAAAAAAGATAACATACATAACCACGGTTGCAAGTGTAACCTGCAAAAAAAATACGAAAATTATAAACAAAACTAAAACTATATATTAAATCAAAGTGTAACAAAGACCATCAGGACTATGAAATCATATACCAAACTGTAGAGCAAAAAAGAAACCAAAACCAACCAAATCAGATCCAACCCCACAAAATTATAAGTAATACAATAAAAAAAAGTTAAACAGCCAAATAATGCATGTCAAAATCAATCAGAAGAAAATTAAATGGACTAAATAGAAAGAAAGCATACAAATTCTGCAAAGAAGATGATTATGGTGTTGGAGAATACGGTTTCCAAGAGGAGCGTGTTAATGGTATGGAATGGTATTGAATGGTGTTGAAGGGAATGAAGAAACAATTATGGTGTTTAATAGTATTGAATAGCTTACAAAAATAACTCAAAGAGGAGCGTTTAAGTATTCTATATAGTCAAAGAGGAGCGTTTAATAGTCAGTTTATCCTTGCTTGTGCTTAGAGGTGTTGTACCAAGAAGGAGCATTAATTATTTTTCGACCAATCATATCGCAGACACATCAGCGCATTAGTGATTTATCGTGCTTAATGGGCTTGTAAATTATTCTGTTTTATTAGATAAAATAGATTAGCCTTTTTAAAACTAGACACCCTAACATTAATTGCAGTAAATTCATCCAAAGATCCTATTTCAGAACTTCTTATACTTCCATCAAAATGTAATTTGCTTACCAAAATGCAGTCAAGTAGCTTCCTTTTTTCCTAGTCAATCTACCATTTCATGCAACAAATTTTTTATATACACTACAACCTTAAATAACATAAAACAAACAATGACATTTGAGTAACAAGTCTAACTAAGATCCAGATTTGTGTAGCTTGCAAAGACGAACCTCATCACACAACTAGTCTTTTATACAAATAAAAAGTCACACAAAAATACACAACCGTAAATCTTTTATCCCGATCATATGTTACTGACTATACAGTCATGGCCTTAACAATGTAAATCTTTAAGTGTTTGACAAACTTTATATGTTTGGCCTTAGACTCGAAGGCAAAGGCGTGACACCATCAAGGTGAACATGCAATTCACGCACGAACCCCTTGGCCAAAGAAAAAGTCATGCGCCAATTCCCAAACCCAAGAAAACTTAAAGTGACCGGTTCACCTAGTTTTGTTTGAAAAAAGAGTGGGCCCAAGCATAAATATAACCGTTTACCCACCAATTCATCATTTTTTAAACCACTACTTCATCAATTTTTAAACATAACTCCACTATTTTATACTAACATTAAAAAAATATCTAAACTTCTAATATGGATTGTCGTCTCCCCCATTCCGTAGAAGAAATGCAAGCTTATTGTGAGCAAGACGATGCGGCTCGACAAAAGGCTATTATCGAAGTTATCAATCTCTTTGAGCACGCAAAGGCAAAGAAAGAACGTTTGAGACAACGATATGTGAAGTGCAAAGACATTTCGCTAGAAACACAAGCTGTGATCGGCTGATTTTTGAGCGAAGAAGCCAGAAAAGATAACACCATTAGTGAAACTGATGCACGTGGGATTGCGACCACGCAACAGGTTTTACCTCTCAAGGGATCTTGAGAAGCTTGCAATCCCACCAGGCAGTGTACCTGGTCGGTGTAGTATAGTATAGTGGTAAGTACGGGGGATTGATCATTCTCTCACAGGGAATAGTGTTCGTTAGGATAGAAAAACTACTCTAAAAGGTCTAAAGGTGAAGGAAGGTTATTTTTGTATTTTTGTGTTTTATGGAAAGCAAGTAAAATCTCGGGTATTGGAGGAGTGGGCGG
>LBNU01032161.1:3378-31973 GCA_014162995.1 Artemisia annua | reverse complement strand
AATCCTAACATGAGATGGAAACTCATGATACTAATGTAGTGAGACCTAAAATTCAAGTCTAGTGAAATACCTATACAGCTGTATCTAAATATACGTGGGAGACATATATTTTCTTATTGATATTGCTCCAAGCCTCATGACACGCAAAACGTTAACAAATACCGTAAAACGGCGGGTGATTATCAAGTCAATGATAATTTTGCCCTCGTGTAATAGGTGATTTTACAATTCCTATTTTGTTTCAAATATAGTGTATCACGACTAATACGACTAACCGTTAGGCATTCCGTCAAGTATTAGTGGGATAGGATGTCAAGCCTCAACAGGTTTCGAAGCTGTTCACTATATTCGCGCTCACAACATGTGATTAATGGCTCATGATAGAGGGACTTTATGGCGTTAAGGTAACTTAGGCAATATCAGAGTAATGATGTAACTAAAGTATATGTGCTCTTCCTAGCATGTATTTCTGTTGAAACATAGAAATATGATATAGAGATATGGGAATCATTCAGGATGTTATAGTAAAATCAAATATCATGTCACAATAATCAGTTTGGAAACATTATCATCTGAGTTCAGTATTCTAGTTAAGCAATTTGCCAGTAACATATATATCACATCTTAAGTCATAAATCATATCAGATAAGTATTAATTAGGAAATTGATTTGAATCATGTAAGTTATTCATATACTTATAAAATTATTAAAGTATATGTAAGCATGTATCTCCCCCAGAGAGTTAAAATAAGTATTAGAAATGGGGCTATGACTCACCTGGAGCGATATTGAAAATGATGAAAAGTAATTTTGGGAGNTATAGATACTTTCAACTAAAACCGAAGCAGTTCAAACGGGTTTAAAGCTACATTGTTTATCAATAAAAGCTGAATGATTTATTTAATAAAATAATTTTGGTAATCATATTATTTGGTTCACCAAAATAAATAAAGAATAATTTAACAAATACCCTGTGTACCTTGTGCCACCTCTTCACAACGATCTCTGACTTGTTCCAACAAATTAGCCAACTCTTCATGTTCAGTACTACAAGTACGATATCCTGCATAAGTTAATACAGGGTATTCTTTCTTAAAAGATGGGTTCCACTTCCCCTTCATATCAGTTTTTATCCACCCTTCAAGTTTAGCAGCCTGGAAAAAAATCTACTATTCAATTCTGATTTTTTTTGAACATGTTATCAGTTTTGCTTGATGTGTAAAAGTTACTTACAGTGAAGCACATTTCGACATACTCTTGTTGCCATACAGGAGTTATGTAAACTATCCAATCTGGTTTTTCTTCTTCAATCTTAGACCTACATACACAAACAGAAGATTGCCCGTGTTCATAAAGATTTGAAACCCACTATTCATATATCATTGGTGAAATGCAACACTGTTGACAATAAACAGATCTATTACTAGCCAATTGATATATATGTTCTGATAAACTCAGCAGGTAAAGTACCTCAAATCTCTGAGATCTAGAGAAGACTTTTGGAATTCTCTCTCAGTAAGAATAAAAGGTAGTGTTCCTTTACCATCTATCACCACATTTTCTTCGTCTCCTTCTCTATTTTTAATCGAAAACAATCTTCTCAATATGCCTTCACCCCAATTTTTCAATGACAAGTCGACCTGATATCAAATAGGCAGAAAATGTAATTTCATATCTCATATAATATATACATATGTAAAAATAAAATATAAAATATAAAATGATTTAATACATCAATCATTCAAACAGGTAGATCAACTACATATATACCTCCATAGAAAGAACTTGCTTGGGCACGACATAAACTTTAGAAAACACAAGCATGCGAAATAGCGCGCCTCTGATAAAGTGTTGTCGAAAATATCCCATGTAATCTAATCCGTCCAATGAGGGAAAGTGAAGAAATACCGTTTCCACAGGAAGTTTTGGTGCCCATGTGTCTATGCCATATTTTAGCATCTTATGAATGCTCTGCAAAGAAACAAGAAGAATCTAATTGAGAAGTGTAATGTATGTTATAAAAGAGTTGGAAAAGAAAAGAAAATAAAATACCTTAGCGAGCCATTCTCGTGATAATGAAAGAGTTACAAAACCAACATCTTCTACGGAGGGTTCTTCGTCCATCATGTCACTTACATATGCGGGAAGATTTTCCTTGATTACCTCTCCAATATCTCTTGGTGTTTTAATATTTGGATACGTTTCTCTTAATTCAGGGCTTTTTCTTAATTTAGGCCATATCGTCAAGACATTTTGGCTGAGATGAAAATAAAAAACTAAATGCATGTACTGTAATACGTTAGATAGAAAAGAAACTAAACAACAAAACATTATACCAATTGAAATCGCCACGCTTCCCTAACTGACTGTCATAAATCATAGCTTCTTCTTTTAATTCAGGGAAACTACGTTTGAGTGAGGCGTTAAATACATCTCTGATTTCCTGCTCAAAGTTCCATCTCTTATCATCCAAACCAGTGCCAGAAGCTGCCATTGCTGATGTGCAAACTAGTAACAAAAAAATAGGTTAAAAAAATAGATTTGGGTTAATTACAATCGAAGCTATTAAAAGAGGAAGGTTAAATACGGATAGATAGATTGATGTGTTTCGATTGGGTTTAGCGATCGACTGATAAGTAAAAAAGAGTTAGAGCATTATATGAGGGGATCCATGCCTTATATACATTGGGTTTTTTGTAAGTTTTTAAAATATCTAATATCAGCCCTTCCAAAAGAGAAAAAATGTATAATAAGTTAAGGTATAAGTCGGTGCGTATATAAGGTAATTGAGACTTTGTATTTTTATGTACTTTATTATTATTGTGGTATACTTGGCTATCATCCGGTATTATAGTTGAAGTCAACAAAGAAATACGCAAATACGCCTTCTAGCAAATATTTTTTTAGTTTGGTTGTGCATTTGATTACTCCAGTTATATATAGAGTATGCATGATACCGATAGTTTGTTATCGTTCTCATTTTATATAGGAGCTATCCACATGCTCTTAAAAAGACCGAGCGTTGCAGCGACGAGTACCATGCAATTTTATTTATTTGTGATCAAATGTTATGCGAAAAATAGTTAAAATTTAACATAAACTCATTTCATGCTTATTTAACATTCCAGGGTAAAAAAAACCCTTTACCCAAAACATTCCATGCTTGATCTCATATCATCAATATATGCTTGTTGTGTTAAAATTTGATTTGAACTTGGTATAATCAAACCTTAAATCTGCCAAAATTTTAGTCGACTTGTATACACCATTTAACAACTTTAAATTAATTCTGGCCGGGCCAAATTCCTTTGAACCACATATAGATATAGGTCTTAAGTAGTTCTTAGCCAATTTAATAATTTTTGGGATTTTCTAAGTATTTTTACCATTTTTCACCAAATCCGGTGTCAGAAATGTTGCAAATCAGAGTACTCGACACAAACACCTAAACGGAGGATCTAAACTCCACCCCAGAAAATCTAATTAGACTTTTTAGAAAATTAAGACATAGATCTAACTCTAGGAAATTGAATTTTGAAAATTGGATGAAAAACGAGTGAGTTATAGTCCGTTGAAGTCGGGGAAAAGTTTATGTCTTAACTGTAATAGCAAATCAGTGGGTTTTAGTGTATAAATCGACACCTAAAATATGTTTTCACAAATCGAGGCATTGATTTCCTGAAAGTAGATATTTTTACCAACGTTTAGGGATTTGAATGAGCAAGAAACGAAGGAGATACGCCCATTTAATGTCAGAATTAACTTAAAATCCCAACTTCTTTATAGGGTTTTTAAAGAAACGAAGGAGATACGCCCGTTTTTGCCATGCAGTACAAACGAAGAGATACGCCCATTTAAAGTTGGAATGAACTCACCAACTTTGTGATGACATTTTTACATGTATTTCTCAGGTTGTTGATTTAACTAGCTTGTACTGCATGGAGCATAGCATAGAGTCGCATTTTGGGATTTCATTATGACGGAGTATTGTTACATTACTTATCGTTTGCTTGCAAAACGAAACTTCATTTTATTTCTTGGGCTATGTACTATAAAACATTATTTCAATGAATCAAACGCGTACTTTTCAAACAGCTCATATAGAGGTCATTCTTTATATCTTGTCTTTGTACTATGAACGTCACGCTTCCGGTTACCTTTCCGCTAGCTGCGACATTTCGGGGTGTGACAGTAATAATGTTTTAATAAATTTGTTTTGAAGTTAAATATTATGATAATTCATAAATCCATTGTTTTGTAATGTCTAAGATTTTTCTATAAATTATAATATATCTTTTATACTAGTTATAACATCGGTGCACGCGCGGGTTTTTACATAAAATTTTCATTATGTATTAATTGATTAATATTTGTATCGATTTTTGCTGCAAGAAAGAGTTGACTTTGTTTGACTGACATGATATTTAGGTTGATCTTATTTAAATTTCACTATTGATATCATGTTCTTGATATTATACGTGTTTAGTAGCACATAATAACCTTTGAAAAAATATGTGTCGTTGCTATACATACAATCGCGTCTATTTATTTTAATCTCACAGTAACCCATGAGTCCGTGTCTTCATTTTGATATTTATATTCATCGTAATAATAATTTTAGCCGAACTTAAAATTTAAACCTGTGTACGCGCGAGTCAAACTTATAAAGAGGGATATGAGTCGTTATTGAATGTGGATAGTTAAAATATATATTTTTCTGGAAATTCTTACATAATCTCATAAAAAAGAATAACATGAGTCGTTCGTATATGTATACTCTCGAGTATTCATTTACATAATCTGAAAGTAAAAATTAACTGAACCTAGATTTGTAAGCCGTGAGATCGGTCAGTGGCAGCCGCAAGAAGGCCTTCTACCCTTTAAGAATAACAGAATAGTTTATGACAGCTGAGCTGTAGATAGTTTGTTAGAGATTGAATCATTAAAAGGTTTCAAGTCTTTCTATACACACTGTCTGTATTGATGCATACTTATCAATGGAAATCTAACAGAATTTCCCAAGTACGTGTTCTCTCAATCTTCAATGTTCAATGAACCAAACTAACTAATGGAAAAAAAATAATATTTTTCCTCAATTATCAATACAACCCATTCCAACAGAATTGAAATTTACACTGGTTGCTGAACTTGAAGTTGCTCCAATTCTTTTACCAGCTCGGCAGCAGTCGGCCTAAGCTTGGGCTCATCCAAGAGGCATTTCATCGCAAGCTTAGAAGCTCTTATTGCCACAGCTGACGAGTACTGCCCATTGATTTCCATGTCTATGATTTTTAGGACCCTACGTTCGTTCTTTAAGTAAAACTTAGCAAACTCAACAAGCATCTGTTCATCGGGTGGAAGCTTCTTGTCGATGCAACGCCGCCCTGTCAAGATTTCCAAAAGAACCACACCGAAAGTGTATATGTCACTTGTTACGTTTGAGTCACCTACAGAACATGCCACAATACGAAAGGTTATATTTTTTTGGTAGCGAAGTTGATTGTACTGTTTGTATTTGTTGGTAGGTTTCAAGAAAATATGGTAGTTATAATTAGTATCACAGGAGTGTATAGTAATATAATATTTGTAACACAAAATACACAAGTTCTTTCTACATTGATCACTCCAAATGTGCATTTATTGGCAAGTCTATAGTTGATCTATAACTACCTGTGTCAATACATTCGGGAGCAGCGTATCCATTGGTACCCACAACTCGTGTAGAGACGTGACTGTTCCCATCTACTGGCCCGTCCTTCGCCAACTATAAAGTACAAAGTTTTGCATTGTAATCCTGGGAATAAATAGAAGTCAAATATGTATAATAAACATGCTTAATGGATTATAAAATCAAATGAAAAGTTATCGATTTGAGACATACTGAATCAAGCAAGATACTCGATGACTTGAAATCATGATGCACCAGTTTTGCTTCTTGGCTGTGAAGGTAAGCAAGCGCATTTGCAGTATCAAGGGCAACCTTAATTCGTTGGCTCCAAGAGAGAGGTCGAGTATAAGAACTCTCTGTTACAAAGATTCACCCAGACGGACAGTAAATGAAAACATTATTAGTAAGATAATTAATAAACTTGCAAGAGAAAAAGTCCATTTTGGAAGTAATTATGACAGGTCACCTTTGAATAAATGTTTTCCTAGGTAGCCTCCAGACATGAACTCACATACAAGCATTCTGTGGTCTTCCTCTAGGCAGTAGCCATATAACTTTACAAGATTTGGATGATTTAGGAGCCCTAAGTTTTTAATTTCAGCCTGCCATAATGTTAAAAGATATGATAAACCAATTTACTTATAGTGCAACACTAACCAGAACATATATATTCTCCATGCTTACTAAGCCGCTAAATTTCCATGATAGTATTCACACTTTTTTAACCATTTGAATTTATGTGGATCTATAACAAGCCAAGAAAAACTTCTGCCATATATCAATTTACCCACATCCAAAAGAGAGTAGGTCAATTTGTGACACTGAATTTTTTTTCGCATATGATTAATCAGTTCTACACTTTTGTGTGCGTACATATGTCAAGAAAATACGTATAATTTGAGGCAGTAACAGAACGCCACACCAGAAGTGAACATGAAAATATGACAATAAAGCTTATTAAGATGATGAAAGAGATTTTACTTACCAGCCATTCCTGGTGACCTTGAAGACTGTGGTTTAATCTCTTTACTGCAATAGGAAGGCCAGTGCCAGGCCTGGCAGGTGCATATTGTCCATCAATCCACCCCTTGTAAAGTGAACTATAAATATGTTCTCCCACAACTGCGGGAGGGCGAAAATTCCTTGTAGCAGTTTTAATTACAGAGAAAGTAAATGACTTTAAATTTACTGAATGTGAACTATTCAATTGATTTCTTGGGCTCTGATCAGGACTTTGTGGTACCGGGACATATGTAACATTACCTGTTAAAACTATCAATATTTGAGTTTGAAATAGAAAAAGTAATAGTCAAATTCACCCAAACACTTTTTGTTTTGAACTATTTCATAATTTAGAGGTACCTGGTTCATCACTCGATTCACCTTCACTACCCAGATTGCTGGCTTGCGAATCAACTTTGGCCGAGAAAAATGACAGTACTTTGTCAACGAATTTCCCTTCTGTCACAGATGAATCTAGTCTCTCTTGCATTGAAACTATGACCACTAGTGTGGAAACAATCTCAGCCATTGTAGGTCTCTGATTCGGCTGATTATGTAAGCAGCGGCACACAATACGTGCAAGTTCTTTCTGACAACTCCTAGAGATTTGCCCCTCGAGTCTAGAATCAATAATATGATTGAGTTTTCCTTGCTTGATACGGTCTTGCGCCCAGTTTGCTAAACTCCATTGGTCTTCATGAAGACTTGTATCCACTGCAGGCCTTCCGCATATCACTTCAAGTAGAAGAACCCCAAAAGAGTATACATCAGATTTCCGTGTCAATTTCCCTGTAGTGAAATAACATGGATCCATATACCCGAACGTTCCTTTGACCAAAGTGCTAACATATGTACATGTTTGGTTAGTCGGGCTGATTTTGGCAAGCCCAAAGTCAGAAATTTTTGCCGCAAAGTTCTTATCTAACAAAATGTTAGAACTCTTCACATCACGGTGTATGATTCCATGTTGGGTGCCAGTGCCAGTATGAAGGTAGTAAAATCCCCGTGCTGCCCCTATGCATATTTTGAGACGTTGCAACCAAGATAAACTTACACCACCTTTGTGAAGATGATCTTCAAGGGTTCCATGGGGCATATATTCATAAACTAGAGCCATCTCTTCATCTTCCTTGCAATATCCAATTAAAGACACAAGATTACAATGTCTAATCCTAGAAAGCATCTCAACTTCAGCCTGGAACTCTGGGGCTCCTTGATTTGACAAGGAATGCAACCGCTTGATTGCAACATCAGTAGCTGACCCATGATTGGTGTTACCTTTATACACCATACCAAATCCACCACGACCGATGACTAAAGCTTCATTGAAGTTTTGGGTTGCCAATCGGATCTCCTCGAGTGAGAAGCGTTGGCATATTGTGTCTGGGACCAGGAATGATGAATCTGTTTCTTTTACAGTTGCATGTAACATTACTTTAGTTGTTTCTTGTTTCTAGGCTTGAATATGGTTAATGGACACGGTGGGGTGGATTAACATCACCAACCATAGGTTGACTTGACCTTAATTGCATACTACTCGTTACACCGTCACATCGTTTAGTGTGTTGCAACTTGCCGATAAATAATTGCATATATAATTATATCAATTATTGGGTTGCCTTTGAAGAAGTCATACATATTATTCCTAGAAAGACATTAAGCTCTTTAATTAATCACCAATAGAAATATGATAAACTACACTAGTCCTTAACTTATAAAAATTACACTCCCACGAAGTTGAAATCTTGCACAGATAGTTTCTAAGTCAATTTGAAGTAACCAATGTCTGTTAATTTGATGCTAATTAATGACCATTTTTACCCTTCTATTTATACATCCAAACACCCTTAAAACTATTCATTACTAAATAGAATGTACATCCAACCACCCATGTGATTTACTCTAACTCTCTCAAGTCCTCCAAGAATAAAATTTGTATTGAATCCTCTTTAGTAGGGTGATTGAAAGCAGTCTTGCTCACATCAGCATAGTCTTTCTATTGAATTGGTTTGTAAATTAATAAAGTTGTTTATTGATTCAAACGTAGGTTGGGACTAATGATCCTGCAACTGCATGTGTAGACCCGATCATTTAGACTTCTTTATATCTAACATATTGCTAGTTGCTTTATATTTATTGCTTGTTAAATTTCGTTGTCGAAAGCAAATTACTTGCCCACACACACGCATAATATTAATGACACTTGATGATTTTATAAAAAGGAAAGTAAGCTACTGGCTGGCCACCATCATCTATACTATATAATAAACGATGGTTTTGCACAACCATCCTAAGCGCGAAGCATTAAAATCCGGTTTAATTCTCTGACGTGTTCTTCCATATTTAGATCCATAGTACAATCGGTTTATACAATGCTTTTTAATCAAAATGAGAAAGTCAGCAGGATGTTTGAATCTATTTTTGTCAAGAAGTAAATGTGATCTCGGCAGTTTCATTGTCCACTTATTGATTCATTACACCCGATTCTTCCTCCCTACGATTTGGTGTTGGCATATATTCAAAATCGGAAACATAAAGCGGATTAATATGTGAGTTTTATAATTTTGATCAATAATTTTGTTACTTATTTGTTTTGAATTGCTTATAATGTTATAAAGTATTCTGGATTTGCTGCATAATTTTTGTTTTGAATTGATTAATTATAAGCTTAGAAGCCCTGATTTTGAATTATAAAAATCCCTTATTATCAATTCAGTTTTGAATTGATGTGCTGTTTTTTCTATATGATGGTAATATGTTTTTTTTTCTCTTTTTGTCAGAAAATAATGAAGATTGATGCATTTGCTGTTCGGAATGCTTGGGGGATTGCTTTGATTCGGATGGACCTGAAGGTTAGGACAAAATGTGCCAAGAGTGTGTTTTTAGGACTAAAAAAATATACTTGGCCCTTAATAATCGATGCATACAAGAGTATTATTTTTCATATGCTTTGTAAACGTGCGTTCTAACTGATGTCAGTATATCTTTTTTGAAGGTTATAAGCACTATTGCATTGGTTAACATGAAAGAATACGAATCTATTCAATTCTTCAACCAAATGAGATGGTTGTTAGTGGTGGTGCACAAAGCCTAAAGGTTAGTGCTTGAATAATTAAAAAAATCAAAGTTTTTGTATAATCTAGAGTAATTTGATTGGGAATGGACTGACCACAACGTATTTGGTGAAATGTGTAACAAAGTTTTGATTTCTAACATGTGCTGTATAAATCAATTACAATTACAGGTATGTAGGTGTACATGTTTTTTATTTTTCAATATAAGCACTAACATGTATGTTTTGTCATGATGCAACTGGGTTTTAATCTTGGTCTATAACCATGTTTGACATATAGAACATCAATGAGATACTCATATAGACTTCACCTAAAGAAGCAATTGAAGCATGTACTAAATTACTGATACTAAAAGTCATATGCTCAAGTAGTTTGATAATGTTACAAACAGTATATAGTTTGATAAATGATGTTTTAAAAATGCTTTTAAGAAAACTACAATGCTCTACCCAGGTCGCTTGGTGTTGACGGAAAATAAAGAGGTGGTGGGGATAAATATATCTATGGTCCAACCTTTAAAAGCCAGCCTAAATAGTTCTTTAAATCTTTGTTTTTAAGGCGTATGGGTGTGTAGGATTATCGGGGTGTTTGGTTTAAATTATTTAGTTGACATGGGGGTTGAAATGTGTGTGGTTGGTTATGCTTTAGGAGGTGTGGTTCAGGGGGTGGTGAAAATACTTGACTAAGTGGTAGACCATTTGAATTTAAACCTGTTATATCTTTTCTCAGTGTGGAGACCAAAACTGTTGTATTATTTGTCTGCAGTAAAGATGAATATCAAAAGAATAAGAGTTCATGAAGTATGTCCGGGAGATCATGGTTGAGCGAGAAAAGCACCAGATTCCCCCACTCCATGCCTCCCGTGGACTACAGATGACCCATAGGTTAAGTATTAGTCGCTATAATCGGTTTTTAATGATTGGGTAACGTATTTCTACTTATTGCTGTCTGATTTAATTATTCAATAGGTTCAAGCAACAAGAGATGAAGATCCAAGCTTGGGAGAATCATGAAAAGAGGATATCAGTGTTGGACATGTAAAGAACATAGGTAACAATTTCATGTTTTTCATTTTATCGGGCTAATAATAATTACAGTATATGGTGTTGATAAAAGAAAAAACTTCACAGTCACAGCCACAACAGCCGCCTCTCATTCCAGCAACATGATTCCATGATTATTTTTCAGCCACAACAGCCGCCTCTCATTCCAGTTGTCATGCGACAACTTCACAGTCACAGCCGTTTGCTGATTCTTATCAATGTATGCTGAATATTTAGTGCCCATTATTGCATACTTATATTCTTTGGTTTTACCATTTTATGGTTATGCTATAATCAGCCACTTCTTGCTGTCGTTTCTAATAACTGTGAATGGTGTTGCTGCAGCGGGAATGCCTGGTCCATGCCCCATGTTTAACCTGTCTACTGAATCCACAGCTTCACCTGTCACATATGCTATTGGTGCACCGCAAAGAAATTCGGCGTGTGCCCAAACCAGCAACACGATTCCAGGCTCTGGCAGGCGTACACGCACCCAAAGAGGTACAACTCTTGGCTATTCATTATTAGCGCTTGTGTGGTCTGTTTGATAACCAGATTCGTGTTGTAATGTGAACGTGTGTCATTTTGTCATACCTTAATTTCTGTTACCGTTTGCAGCTACATTGACCTTCATTTTATTTGGCCTCATTGCAGGACCTCCGGGTACGTACGTGTCTTTAGGCCCATGTAACCCACGAGTACAGTGGGGTGTGTTTTTCTTTTGAGTGAAGATATGTTTTGAATGAGATAGGTTTTTTTGTTGGTTAATGAAAGGTGTAAAATGGGTATTTATAGAGAGGGAGAAAGTTCGATTGTTCTAATTAGTATAAGTTTTTGATTTTTAAGATTTTCGAAAAGCTCATAAGCTTACTTTCATTGGCTTATCAGGTTGCATAATATGAAGATGAGGTTTCATTTTGTGTCGATTGGCAACAATATAAACGCTGTGATGATATCGCCAATGAAGGTAACTTATATCGCCCCACAAGGTAACTTATATCACCTCACAAGGTAAACTAAATTAAGTGTATTTGGATCAGGCTACTGCATAGTTATAGTGTGTGTGGAGCAGACCAGGTCACTGAAGACCACATGTGTTTAAGTTCAATGAGTGTTGTTCTGAAGACAACAACGTTGCAAAAGTAGTTATATCGTTGCTGCAAGAAATCCAAGAAATGGAGCAGAGAGCGACAATGTTACAACTGGTTGAAAAGTTCAAGGTTAAAAAACAAGAAAGTAGGTATGTAATCTCACATCTTAAAATTAGTTTGTCAAATGTAACATTTCAACATTTTCATTTATTAGTGTTATTTGGTATAATGGGTCAAGGAGAATTAAGATTTGGCCCACCATCATGCGAAATCATAATACAAAATGTTTCTGATAAAAAAATATTTGACTTATGGTATGGTTTAGGATTTGAGTTGAAGAAGGAAAAACTAGGCAACTTGTGAGTCAGCTTATTCTTGACAGAGTTATCCTGGAGGAACCAATAATGAGGTACAATGCTTCTTAGTAGTTAGCTTTATAAATATGTAGTTTTAATGTTGGTCGTTTTAGATATTCATTAACACTTTCTTTTGTATATTCGCTTTTGATTTTCTTATTTGACTTGCATTCTTGGCCCTTAGTGTGACTTACATGCTTAATGTGTCTGCAATTATTTGTTAGATTAACAACATAGTGTTATTTTTGCAACTTTTTTTGGATTTTGTAAAATATCTATGAAGTGTTTGACTTTGAAAAAGAATAAACGGATATTTAAGGTAATTCATCGGTATGAAATTTACTTGAAAATTACTCGGTGAATAAAATTGTTTTGTTGGCGATGCTAATCAAGCCATAACTATAAATTTATGATCGGCTCAACTTAGTCGAAATCCGACTATAGATACACCCGACCATAGGAGGAGTATAATGATAAGAAGGGTAGTGTGATTGGATGTGTAGATGGTCACATTGATACGATTCATAAACTTATGAGTGATGATTAGTTACCTACGTAACAATATTACCAATTTAAGTATTCGGTAAATGTGTATACAAGTGTCCACTGTTAGGCCATAACTAAATGTCATTGAGGTTCAATTTTTTATCAAATAGAAACTACTAAACCATCATACGAACAATTTATAAATTGTAGATGACCTTTGAAGCCTATTTCTAAAAAAAGTTATAAGCTTATGGTTAATTTGTTATTGTCGTATTTGCAAAATAATGTGTTGACTTTGGATTTAGTTTCTCAATGAGGTTTTAGCTATATAATGATCTCTTGCTGCTACTTAGTAAGACTTGTGAGCTAAATTGCAATTCATTGTCAAATGAACAATTTGTATAGCAACAATTGTTAAGAAAATGAATATAATTTCAATGGTTATTTTGTAGAATGCAAAAGTCCATGAAAAGTTTTAACTTTGGTTGGGGTCACTTCAGAATATTTAGAACATTGGCTTTGTACAAGTGTTTTGAGTTGGTCTTCACGTTAATGTATATAAGCATAAGTCTTTGATTTGTCTCTATTAATCTGAGTTTGCATAAGCTACCAAATCCAGCCACCGGTGTGCATAACTCAGTATTAAGATGTTTGATAAAGTGTGCCGATCTGTCTATTTATTGCACATGTGCGCTGAGATTATTCTTTGCATTGTCATTCATGTACTGTTTGAATTTTGCAAAAGAAACATAAGTGTTGCAATGGTATTGCATCTTTGAAAGAGCATGTTTTTATTATGTACATATTGGTTATTGATGCAAAACGTTGATTGCAGGTCACCGTCAACCACACATTTGCCTTGCTAAATATCTAAGAAAACTCGAAAGTTTTAGATCTACCGGTTAGTGGGCAACATATATCTGACGATCTCAATCTGTCTGGGTTTTATTTTATTTGAAAGTGATCTCAAAGTGACGTCAATGACTAATAGGTTTCATTAACACTTTCTTTTGTATATTTGCTTTTGATTTTTCTTATTTGACTTGCATTCTTGGCCCTTAGTGTGACTTACATGCTTAATAGTTAATATGCTTAACAACATAGGGTTATCTCTGCAATTATTTGTTAGATTAACAACATAGTGTTATTTTTGCAACTTTTTTGGATTTTGTAAAATATGTATGAAGTTTTTGACTTTGAAAAAGAATAAACGGATATTTAAGGTAGTTCATCGGTATGAAATTGACTTGAAAATTCCCCGCTGAATAAAATTGTTTCATTGGCGATGCTAATCGAGCCATATCTATATATTTATGATCGGCTCAACTTAGTCGAAATCCGACTATAGATGCACCCGGCCATAGGAGGAGTATAATGATAAGAAGGGTAGTGTGATTGGATGTGTAGATGGGCACATTGATACGATTCACAAACTTATGAGTGATGATTAGTTACCTACGTAACAATATTACCAATTTAAGTATTCCATAAATGTGTATACAAGTTAATCTGATATATATTTATTTTACAGGGTTATTAAGTGAAAGATATAGACTGAGCTGAAGCATGGAGAAAAGAATCATGCATGTTGCTCTAATATGGAGAATACAATCAGGTGAGGAGGAATATGATGGTAGAAAAATCTACAAGATGTGTTGAAAAATTTACATACAAAATGTGAAATGAAGCAAACGGCAAGGCCTTTAATTGTCAAAAGGTATGTAAAATACACACGTCCCTTTTTTTTTCTTATATTCTCGATAATAATATATTATGAGTAACAACATGCAATTACTCACATCAGATATGGACTATTAGGTGTGCACGACATGGACATTGGGTTGTAAATCGATAGGCGCTCACACACATCTTTTGCTACTCAAGACAATCAATTTTGGAGACCCCAAGCTTGGACGTTTGTTAGTGTAATTGTAACAGAAGCAATTTCTTATCTGATAATGGACGCATTGTCTTATTTTTTGTTTCATATTTTAAATGGAACATGTTTACGTTATTAATTTTATTATCATCTCATTTTTTCTATTTCTTTAAAAAATAACCCGGTGTCAACGGGTCTATAAGCTAGTTTCTAATAAACAAATGAAACCCTTAATCATCACTGACTTTGGCAGTTTGGCATCCTAACTAAATTGAATTGACTTTTGGATTCTAGCTTTGAAGTTCGTAATGTTGATCCATTCAATCGAATATTTTGACAATCATTGAAATTTGCACAATACGTACATGCATGGTTGACCTGAATACTTCATTAACAAATAATGCATCTTTTCATTATCATATCAACCCCACCACCGAACAATTCAAAGTACAAAATTCAAATGTGTAAACGATTCCGATATTCTCTCTCTCTCTCTCTTTTTTTCATCATAGTCTTTAAAAGTCTTTCTTCTTGTTGTTGTTCTTCTTCAAAACACTTATCATGCTGCCCACACCAAATGCCTCTTGTTCCATTCTTTTTCTTTCAGTCTATGTGTCATCGTTGTATTCATACTTCTCTTTCCTCTTACATATACAGATGCAACTTGCAACCCCCTTGATAGAGAATCTCTCTTGCCATTAGCCACTAAATTTCCCGGTCTAAATTGGTCTGTTGTCGTTGATTGTTGCTCATGGGATGGCATCTCATGTGATGATGAAGGGAGTCGGGTCGTGGAGTTATCCATACCCAACAGAGGCCTTCGCGAAGAATTTCCTTTGTCCCTTCAAAATCTCACATCTCTCTCTCTACTAAACCTGTCCTATAATTTTTTTTCTGGTCCTCTCTCCAATGGTTTTTTCTCCTCTTTCAACAACCTCAAGATCATTGACTTGAGCTACAATAGGCTTTATGGAAACTTACCTGACACCTTGTCCAGTACCCTTCAATCACTCAATTGCTCGAGCAACTTCTTTAATGGGACAATACAAACTACCTTTTTCAATTCCCCTCTTACCTTAATTGATCTTCAGATTAGCAATAACAGCTTCACAGGCACCATTCCGTCCTCCATATGCACCAGTTCACCGAATTTAGTAACCCTTGATATTTCTTTCAACAAATTCTCTGGAAATATCCCACAAGGATTTGGTAATTGTTCTAAACTCCAGATTTTAAGCGCGGGTTTTAACAATCTCACGGGAAGGCTTCCGATTGATATTGATGGTGCTAGATCAATGCAACAGTTATCCTTACCTGGAAACTATCTTATGGGGGAGATTGGTGAAAGAATTACCAACCTCACAAACCTCACTAGTCTTTCCTTGTTTGGTAATTTGTTTTCTGGTTCCATTCCTAGAAATATCGGGAAGCTGTCGTTCCTGGAGAGATTGGAACTTCACATTAATATTCTTAATGGGACAATTCCTCTGTCATTGATAAATTGCACAAAGCTTCAACTGCTGAACTTGAGGGTGAACTCGTTAGTTGGTATGCTTGCAGATTATGATTTCTCTAATTTCAGTCGACTAAGCATAATTGACCTCGGCCAAAATGAATTCGAGGGGGTGCTGCCTAGAACCCTTTTTAGTTGCAAATCACTAACTGCAATTCGTCTATCCAGCAATAGGCTAAGAGGTGAATTCTGGACTGATGTAGTTGAACTGCCATCTCTCTCTTTTCTCGCACTTTCTAACAACAGTTTCACGAATATCACGAATGCACTCAATATGCTGAGCAGTTATACAAAACTCACGACTTTGCTCATCTCCAAGAACTTCTTTAATGAAAGCCTTCCCGATGGAGGTATATATGGTTTTCTAGATCTTAAGATTATGGTGTTAGGCGGTTGCAAATTGTTTGGTCAGATTCCAACTTGGTTCAGAATGTTGAAGAATCTTCAGGTAATCGACCTCTCTCAAAATAATATCATTGGCACAATTCCAGGGTGGCTACAGACACTTCCAAGCCTTTTTTATCTCGACTTATCTAATAATGGTATAACTGGAGGCTTCCCACTGGAGCTTACTAGACATCCAGCACTTGCATCACAACAAGTCTTGGATCATGTAAACAGTAGTTACTTGGAACTTCCAGTTTTTGTTGCACCACAAAATCATTCATATTTGCAGTACAATCAAATAGTCTCCTTCCACCATCATTGTACCTAGCTAGCAATCACCTGAGTGGTGACATCCCTGTTGAGATTGGTAATCTACAGTCGCTTCTCATTCTTGATCTCAGCCATACACTACAACAAACAGGACGACGGGCGAGGAGACTTTCGGCGGGGACACAAATGTCCCCGCCGAAAGTGGCTACACGACAAAAACAGTGCTGAGCTGGCACACAACCTCGCTGACCGACTACTAAATTTTCAATGCACACTTTCGGCGGGGACAAGTCCCCGCCAAAAGTGATCATACTTTTTGTCAAATGCTGAGCTGGCACACAGACTTGCTGACCGTTTACTAAATTTTCAACGCTACCTTTTGGCGGGGACATGTCCCCGCCGAAAGAGTGTTGTCATTTTTGGCCAAGTTTGACCAAAATAGTGCCTCTAAATTGTGCGCGGGAATTTTTCCCGGTTTTACTTTTAACGGGGATTGTTACGTTAGGATTCCCGCTACATTGTTCCCATGTATAGTTTTGGACCGTATGGCGGATAGATAACTTAGGTATCGCCACGTAGATGATCATGTGATAACGGTTTTTGAACCGTTTTTGGCGAATTTGGATACAAATGATTATGCGTGTAAACTTTTATCGAATTTGGATATGCATGATATTTTGTTTGGCGAATTTGTGATGTGAGTATCTTTTGTGGTGTATTGTAGCATCAATTGAGATATACAGGCTGTAGTGTAATGTTGTGGATTTCTTTCCGGAAAAATTCCGGAAAAAATCTGGAAATTACCCATTTTGCAGCATTTGCTGTAAAATGGGTTATACGCTTTTAGCGGGGACATGTCCCCGCCGAAAGTGTGCAACTATTTTTGGGTGGCACGTTATTAGCGGGGATATGTCCCCGCTAAAAGTGTGTAACTATTTTGGGGTAACACGTTATTAGCGGGGACATATCCCCGCTAAAAGTGTGACATATTTTATTTATTGTCACACTTTTAACGGGGATACGTCCCCGCTGAAAGTGTACAACACTTTTTTTATTGTCACATTTTCAACGGGGACATGTCCCCGCCAAAAACTTCGATGCCACGCTGGCATGTTTGACCAGACGAAACGATGTGGGACCCACAAGTCCCCGCGGAAAATGTGGTGCGTCCCCGCCAAAAGTTAACAGCGACAGGGTTTTGGCGGCAGACTTTCGGCGGGGAGATGTCCCCGCGGAAAGTCTTTGGCGGGGAGACGTCCCCGCGGAAAGGGTGGGTCTTGTCCCCGCCGAAAGTGGTTAACAGTGTAGTGATAACAATTTCTCTGGCAGAATTCCAGGTGCAATATCAAATATTACAACCTTGGAAAAGCTGGACCTCTCTCATAATAATCTATCTGGTGAGATCCCTGCATCCCTTAAAAGCTTGTACTTCATGTCTTCTTTGAACGTCGCATACAACAATCTACAAGGTCGCATACCAACTGGGGGCCAATTTGACACCTTCTTGAACCAGACCTATGAAGGCAACCCAGGATTGTGCGGCCCCCCTTCGCAAAACCCTTGTAGAAATCAATTGACCATAACCAAATCTTCTTCGATACATAAGAAGGATTCAAACAAGAAAATGATCGTTGGACTTATCCTAGGTATTTGTTTTGGACTTGGCATTACTTTTACATGTCTAGCCTTTTGGATATTGTCCAAAAGAAGTATCTCCCCTAGAGGTAATACAGAAATCCATCATATGGACATGGTATCCTTCAATACTACGCCAGCTGTAGAGGTTCCCAAGGATACTGACGGGGTCATATTATTCCCGGACAATACAAGAGACATCAAGCATCTCACCATAGAGGATATATTAAAAGCAACCGATAATTTCAGTGAAGCGAACATCATTGGTTGTGGGGGTCGTGGCATGGTTTATAGAGCAATTTTGGCAAACGGAAAAAAACTTGCTGTTAAGAAGATTTCAGGAGACGCGCGCCTCATTTCAAAGGAGTTCGAAGCTGAAGTTGAGGCATTATCAACAGCCCAACACAAGAATTTGGCCTCTTTACGAGGTTACTGCATCAATGATGGGTGTCAGTTGCTTATATATTCTTATATGGAAAATGGAAGCTTAGAATATTGGCTTCATGAGAAGACTGATGGAGCATCCACACTCGACTGGCCAATCAGATTGAAGATTGTTCAGGGAGCAAGTTGTGGACTAGCTTATTTGCACCAGGTATGTATTGTGCATCGTGACATGAAATCTAGCAACATTCTTCTTGATAAAAAATTTGAAGCATATATCGCAGATTTTGGATTCTCTAGAATGATTCAACCATATTGTACACATGTCACCACTGAGTTGGTTGGTACCTTGGGTTATATTCCACCAGAGTACAGTCAAGCATGGATAGCCACCTTTAGAGGGGACATATATAGTTTTGGGGTTGTCATGCTTGAGCTACTTTCAGGAAGGAGGCCTATGGAGATATTCAGGCCAAAGGAGTCTAGAGAATTGGTTAAGTGGGTGCAACAACTGAAAATAGAAGGAAAACAAAATGAAGTGTTTGATCCAGCCCTTTCTGGCAAGGGCTTTGAAGTAGAGATGTTGCAGGTTCTTGATGTCGCCTGCAAGTGTGTGAATGAAAACCCCTCAAAGAGGCCAAGTGTTAATGAAGTGGTTGATTGGCTTCATAGTGTTGGATCCAAGCAACCATAAAATTCTCCACTGCAAACTCTATAGCTTCCTTTTTTTCCTGTTTCCTTTTTCACATTGTGGTTCGAAATGCAAATGATTTTCACATCATGACTGAGTATTAATGTATAAAGCATCATTTTATAAACAACAAATTTATTTATGAATATATTTAATATGATTTAGCAGGGTGTTAGCCGTTGGTGACACAAAATATAATTAAAAAAATTCGAATTTTTTTTCCTATTTTTCAATAATTATCGGATATTAGGATGGTTTCAAAAAATGATATTGTAAGACCAATCAACATCAAGTGGGTTAAATTTCATATCAAGCATTCAACATTGGTATTGGGTTAATCCCAATCCAACCCAAAAGTCAACCAGGGGAAAGTCAAACGCAGGAATAACTGCCAAATAGCAGTTACAAAAAACAGTTACAACATCAAAGGACACACATGTTGTTTTTAACGAACCAACACAGCCTTTTCTTGTACCTTTTCGTTTCATATAAATAGACTAGAACATGTAACAAAGATATTGATGACAGTTTTATATATTTAATTTATAGCAAAGATTATATCGATTTATACTTGTGTATTTGGTATATTGTGACAACTTTAGACCATAGATCCACGTTTGAGGCCAACAATTGGTATCAGAGAGGTTTGGATTCAACTAACCAAAATCATCATAAACCAAAGTTCTAAAATTCTGTTTTGAATTGAAAAATAAAAACCCAGGTCTCCGTATATTTTTTTTCTGCAAAAACCTTATACGAACAACAATAATCAAAATTTTCATTTTATTGTGTTCACAAGAGATACCAATCTTTTCTAGTCACCTCATAATTACTTACCGGCATCTAGAAAAAAGGTACCTCTAATTCTTGAAAAAGAATCCGATCAATAATTATACCGAAAGCAAAAACAAGACCCAGGGATAGGTATTTCTTCAAATATACGAAATACCAAATCAATTCAGAAACAAAAAAGAACCATATACCATTCGGATTAACACAAAGTCATCAAAAGGGGCAATCTTATTGATTCAAAACAAGGAACAAACACACATGTTTCTTGAAGAATCGAACCAAGCACCCTTATTTTTGAATCACCACTTGATTCAAAGATAGAAACACGGCAGAAGAATCCCAAGAGGATCAACCAGTGTTCAAAGAAGAACCAAACCGTGAAGAGATTGGTGAACCAAAGCCAAATCAATCGGCGGTCAACCATCAGAAGAAACCAACAAGGAGTTTCAAGTCTCAATCAACAAAGAGACGTTTTTTTAATCTCTCACAAGAGATACACAGAACAAAGAGAGGCGCTTTTAAGCGTTAGGGCAAAGTGAACCAACAACAAATACTGGCTACGGCCAGGTTCCAATATTTACAACAAACCACCCTCTATTTTATACTTTTGATATATAGTATATTAGATTCGTTAATATATTGTTTAGTCTTTTTAGATAAGTTACTATTTTTATAAACTTAGTATCTTTTCATTAGAATATAATAACCTAGTGTTTTTACGCTTCTTAATATAATTAGGAATAACTTTTAAGGAGTAATTAACCTTAGGTCTATTTCACTTTTAATATATAATCTCCGAGGATAGTTTTTTTTAATTAAGACTAATCCTATAAGTTTTGATTACCGTTAAGACACAAAACATTAGAAGTGCGCTAGATTCTTTTAACACACCCCGTGTTAGATTTCTTTTTGGATATTAATTTGTCATTATCCTTAAGATATGACTAAAGATGGTGGAGATGGATAGAAGGAGGTTAGTACGTGATGAGACGAAAAGTGTTACGCTTTTAAAGGGTCATTTAAGCCCTAAGTAATGATAATATGATCAAATATTGCCTAAAATCGTTTCTTTTGAGAATTTAGGTACTTTGAAGAGGAATTCTGGAAATGAAAATATTTTGGACGTTTTTGGAGCATAAAAGTGAAGAAAACGACAAAGTCAAGAATCCAAGCTGGACACAGTACCTGATGGCGTCAAGCACCAAAAGGTGACGCCGTCACTCATTGATAAAGAGATGGATAGTTACTTTATACTTGACGGGCCATAAAGATTTTGAGACATTTACACGTGACGGCGTCACGTGTTATTATTATTATTATTATTATTATTATTATTGTTGTTATTTTTATTACTATTACTATTACTATTACTATTACTATTTACAAAGGTAAAATAGATTAAATAAAATGAAAAGTAATGTACAAAACATAGCACAAGAGGCAAGACTGCTAGGACAACCCCTAGACAGTCCAACTCTTGCCTAGGAAACAAAAAAGGTTATAACAGATTAGGACAAAACCCAAATCAGAGATACAAAGATGCTAATGACAGAAAAAAGAAGATCACCAACAAATTAATAACCAAAGCCAAGCAGCTCCCAAAAACACAGTCATAGCAGAAAGACAAGCATAACTATGGCTATCATCATACTCTGAATCCATGGAATATACAAAGGAATCAACCAAAGTACATCCAAACATCACCATATGAGATAGCACATAGAAAGCAAGACTACTAAAACTGAGTGAATGAGAGATACCATACTGATCTGAAAATAACAAAGCAGCTAATAACCTTCAATAAACTTGATCCAGAGTAGATACTGTAAAGCAAAAGGATCACAATGCAGCTGAAGACCCACATGTTGCTTGAACCCGAGTGATCCATAAAGACCCATACAACTTCAAAGCAACTAGCGCAGTCATGCAGAAGGGTGAACATCAAATAACCAATCACCCAATTACTCTGTCTCGTTAAAAAACCTTGCCAAATAAAAACCTTGTAAAAAAACTTTGAGCAAGGAAAAAGAGGTACAAAGTTTGTATACGTTAATGTAGCAACAAACAAAGCTATAAAGCACCAATACCAGATAACGCAAAAAACCCCGTACCCCAAATAATACTCCATAATCCTCACAACAAAGAAACTGATAGCAACTAGAATACCATAACCCAAATAAAATCCAAACCTTTCTGTAGTGCATAGCCACTTGTACAAACTCCACCAATACAAGCTGCCATCGCAGAAGTAAACACTAGACTCTGTAGTGCATAACCAACTGTATCTTAACACTCTAAACAAAAGGCCAGCGCAGAACATAGTACTCAATTCTGTAGTGCATAACAGACTTCCCAAATTAACCGTAAGAGCAGCAATCCAAAAGAACACATGCAATTCCAGGACTAGAGTATTTCCACTACCAAACCAAAAAACCAGCGCAGAGGATAATAAATCACCTATGTAGTGCATAGCAATCTGACCCATATTCCACATAAACCAAACCAGAATACTAGTAAGCTAGTGCAGGATAGTAATGTGACACAAAATTAGATGTTCTGACAGGTAATCACCAACATAGAAATAGTAAAACTTAACCTCGTTCACATTTTCACCTGTAGTGCATAGCAGACTAGTACACATCCAAACATCCGTATAAGAGAGCCAGCGCAGGTTAATCACGGTAGACCCATGATAATGCTTAACTAAAATACCCGGCACTTCACCTACACCTAAATTACAATAGAAAAACATACCAGAATCCTTGTTTTCATCTGTAGTGCATAGCTCCCAATTTCCATATATAACAGGCCCATGAAAATCAGGATCATCATTATCACAATCAAAGATCCAATTACAACTCCAAAAACCAGTACTCACGCGGAAATAACTGGCCCAAGAAATGGATAATAACACAGGTCTGCAGTGATACACAAAAGAGAGTGAATCTGCATAAAAGATCCGATTAGTAACATGATTCACATTAAAGATATAATACCCATGATAAACCCCATCAATCTGCACATGACTCCATAAGATCATGTACATCATAAACCAACTCCAGGATCTACTTAACACCATCAGGCCCATAATGGAAACCCATCCTACCACTCCCATTACTACCATTCACGGAAAGTTTCCAAATAGCCGCAGCCTTTTCAACCTCACAAGAACGCTTAATTCTCAAACCCATAAGCTTATGTCTAACCGTATCCACAATGATTCGAAAAACAGTCTCCTCTGTCCTAAAGTCATTCCGGAAAATTCTAAAGTTCCTTTCTTGCCAAATAAAATAAACAGTCGCACCAAACATCAAGCGTTGAATAACACTCCATATAGAGTTGTTAGCGGTTTTAATGGACAAACCTGAGATAATCTCAGCCCAAACACACGATAAGTCCTCAAGTTTACACAAAGGCTTAAGATTATCCCAAATAGACCTAGCAAAATTGCAACTAAAAATTAGATGATTATGAGTTTCATCAAACGCTCTGCATAAGGGGCACAAGGTACATGTGATGCTGAACCACTTAGAAATTCTATCCGATGTCTTGAGTCTACCCCTAATAGCCATCAAGAGCACAAACGCGTGCCGTGGAATACATTGAGAGAACCAAACTTGATTATACCATATTACTTTAGGGTAATCAGTTCTTAAGGCTTTCCAAGCTTCCTTAATGCTAAATTTAGACACCTTATTCTTCTTATTCACCCATATAAGCATATCATTACAATCATTGACCAAATTAGGAACGGGTGTATTCAGAATATAACCAAATAAATCAATCCATTCAGGCGGCCAATTCCATCCATTATCATCAATCAAATCAGCTACTTTGTCGTTCACATCAAAACCATGCTCAGTGATAAAGTTATGGGAGATGAGATTACATAAAGGGCCGTTTGTGTGCCATTTATCAAACCAAACAGAACATTCCCTACCATTCCCCAACTTATATGCAACAAAGCGACGAATCTTATCCCGAAGACTTAAAATCTGATTCCAACTCCACGAACCATTAATAGGCTTAACATCATACCAAATATTTCTACCCTTAACCCTATAAGCATGCACCCATTTAACCCAAAGGGAGTCTTTCTTGCTAATAACATTCCAAAGGTGTTTGGTCATTAACGCCTCATTCATTAGTTTAAGGGGCTTAAGTCCTAGACCACCTTGGTTTTTAGGCTTGCAAATGTCCTTCCATGAAATACTGGCAATACCTCTTCCATCACCCACACCGGACCACAAGAACTTCTTGAGTAATTTATCAATGATATTACAAACATAAACAGGAAGAATAAACATCGAAGCCCAATAAAACATGTAAGGAGGAGAGGACAGATGAAATCAATTGGAGTCTTCCGGCAAAAGACAAGGTCTTATTCCTCCAATTCTGGATCCTATTTTTAACTTTATCAATCAACACCCTACAATCATTGTTGCAAACTCTCTTGCTAGTCAAAGGGATACCCAAGTAATTCAACGAAAGTTCACCGGTTCTAAACGGCATAGCAAGAAGAATTCTAGACTTAACTACATCAGTAACTTTCCGAAAAAAGGCAAAACTCTTAGCTTGACTAGGAAATAGACCTGACGTCATGGTAAATTCATCTAACGCTCTTCTAAGAATACAAGCAGAAATATCATCCCCATGGCAAAGTAACAACAGGTCATCCGCAAAACATAAATGGGTCAAAAGCAATTTCTTACACCCCCAATGATAACGAAAACTATTGTCTCTCCTAATCTGCCTTTTCACCATCAAATTAAAAACTTCTATTACAATAGTAAAGAGATATGGCGACATAGGGTCACCCTGCCTAAGCACCCATTTACTCTTAAAAACCCATGCAATTCCCCATTAACGCAAATTGAAAAAGAAGCAGAAGTGAGACATACCATAATCCAGTTGACCATGGAGCTGTGAAAACCAAAACGAATAAGAATATTCATCAAGAAACCCGAGTTAACGGTGTCATATGCCTTCTGAATATCCACCTTGAATGCACATTTACTAATCTTACCGTCCCAACTATAACCATGCATGAACTCTTGAGCGGGAAGGATATTGTCACTAATTAGTCTTCCGGGAATGAACGCGCTCTGGTTACTATCAATCAGACTACACAAACCATCCTCAAGTCTATTAGTAATAACTTTACTGATACATTTGTAGATAACATCTCCGCAGGCAATTGGTTTATAATCCGACACTTTCAAAGGAACATCAATCTTAGGAATAAGAGATTAAAGATTAGCATTAAATTCACCGAGAAGCTTGCCAGAACTGAAGAATTTCTTAACTGCTGCACAAACGTCATTACCCACAGTACTCCAAGCTGCAATAAAGAACTTGGAAGTAAAACCGTCCGGACCAGCAGATTTGTTAACATCAATACTGAACATGGCCTCCTTGATTTCAGTATCCGTGACAGCTCTGACCATGTTATCAGCAACCAAATAATCAAGTTGCTTGAAAAACAGATCATTACAATCTTCAATGGGTAGAACGTCATCTTCAACACCCAGAAATTTTTGAAAATGCTCAACAAAACACTTCGGCACATCATCACCATAGAACTTATTACCCTGTTCATCACACACTACCTGAATCCTACTCTTAGTAACTGTAACACCCCGAAAATCGTAATGAAGCAGCGGAAGCCTAATCGGGGTATTACATCTTAGAATCATAGTCATAATTATAGAAAACGACTCGAAAGAGACGTTTTGAGAAAATTTGTTATCATTCATCAAACATTAAATCAGAGTAGCAACAACGGTTTCACAAGGTTTAGTCATACATAAATAAAATGTCTTAAATTCAAAATGAATGATAACATTTTTGAATGATGTCCAAAAGAGGCCCTAGTCCACTCCGTGCCATATTTGCTTCTTAGTTACCTGAGATAAGACATGCTAAAAAGGTCAACACAAAGGTTGAGTGAATCCACAGTGTTTAATTTATAATAGTTTTGAACACAAGCTACATAGTGGTAAAACAATAGCATCGTAGTGTAATATATTGCCCTAAGCCTCATGACACGCAAACCTTAACATAGGGTGATATCATAAATGATATAAATAGCCTACGTCATGAAATGATGTAGGTGATAGTGCCCTCGTCGTAGGAGTTTGCCAACTTCCTATTTATGTTCGAACAAAGTGCATTTGGTTACCATTTCAGGCCAACTGCAAATGGGGCGTCAACTGCCAATAGATCTATTCACTAAATTCGCGTTCACTCACAAGTGATTAATGGTTCATGATATGAGGGACTTTTGGCAAAGGTGGTAACTTAGGCAATATCAATCAGGATAGCATACAGAAAAATACTTGTGTTCAGATTTGTAGCATGTATCTCCCCACGGGATTTGAAAACATAGTAAAAGTGGGAATATGAACTCACCTCAGTAGTAGTAGTCTCAAATGCAATAGAGTCAAATAGTAGGTGATAGCTCCGACGCGTGACCTAGATTAGTATGGCATAATTTAGTTCACAATTCTAGTTTAAGACTCGGTGAAATGTAAATAAGTTTAAAAAGTTTTCAAAACGTTTTTGTTATTCTCGCTTGTGTGGCAGCATTTAAAATTAAGGGGTTTTGAAAGTGTTTATGAATTGGCTCTTGGAAGTGCAATTAGTATATATATATATATATATATATATATATATATATATATAGTGTATCTTTATTTTCAGAACCCTGTTAAGTGCGAGAACTGCGAGAACTCTCATTGACCAATCATAATTTAGAAAACTGTTTTTTTTAAATTAATTTAATTAATTCGTAGGGGCATTAACGGTAATTAACATTTACCCACTCTTTAATTGATAATTCAAAATTTTCCTATAATCATGCCAAATATACGGTTTCTTATTTAACAATTTGATTTTCCAAATCTTTTTCTCTAAAATTCACGAATGATAATCAAACCCAGATCTAGAATTGTTCTTTCATTCAAACACAAAAAAACAAACATGGTTGATATTGTTTAGGATTTGCATACAGAAGATGACATTGTTGTGCAAGAACTAAATGATCAAACACTTTTGTTATCTGAACAAGATCTGATTATGTAGAATACGCATCACGATCAAGACGACAATAATGGTTTCGTTTTTTTTTCAATTTTATAATTTTTACTGAATTGCAAAGCTGTTTGTTGAATGTATGTTATTATAATGTTGAAGTTATGTTATTATAATTTTATAGCTTTTTATTGAATTGCAAAACATGCATGTTTTTATATATTAGATGGTGCGTGTTTAATAAATTACAATTTCGTACCTTGATTATTGAAGTAATTTTTTTATTTCAACGAAACTGAATTCATGTTCTTTAAACAATTATGATATTCGACTATACTTCTGATAAAAATTACAATTTCGTACCTTGATTAATGAAGTCATTTTGCTAATACACGTGTTTTAATTATTTGTAGAAGATGACGTGTTGATGTCTTTGATATTGACCTTGAGTTCATTCCCACACCAAATGGATACGCATATTGGGTCCAAAATGTTCCTGTTGATGAGAACCTAAAAGGGGCACTATCTTTCAAATGTTTGACGAAGCGTTTAATATGTACAAGGTTTATGTTGCTAAGGGTAGGTTTGGTGTATGTAAATCAGGATCCAAAAAATGGAATGGGGAAGTAACACACAAATATGTCATGTAATAGAGGTGGTAAACCAGATTGTAGTTGTTTTGGGTCCCAACATAAGACGAGCCTCAAAACAAGGACGCACTATTATGAGGATCTGTTGCGAGTTAGGACCCCTATGACTGTAATTGAAATTGAGAATCTCCAGCTTGTAGCATAGAGGGTCTCGAAAAAGGTTCTGGCCGATAGTAAAGTGCAATAAAAAGGTAAAACAAAACAAATGGCGATGAACTAATGGAAAAAGTCCCCTTTCAAACACAATGTGCGTGGAATTAATTGTGACAACAGGCCACAACTAAACAAGGATGTGAAAAGGCCGCCTTGCAAGAAAAGTTGGGCAACAAAAAGCTTCTGAAGGAAGAAAAACATTGAGGGAAGATGTGTATCTTTTATGAAGAAGAAACATTTGACGAATAGATGAGAATATCGATGAAATGCATTATTTTTTCAGATGACGAGTAAGGATGCTTGGTCCAACTAATCAAATTAAATGCAATTTATTTAGTTATTTAATCAATTTGTTTAGTGTACCCCTTTTTAATTGTTGGATTTTATTGGCGTATTTTGTATGCTACTTGTACTTATCTTTCTTGTTAATGCCGTTTATTTTTTATTTTTGCCCACATGTAATAATAATGACATTCTATGGCAAGCTGT